>VYZV01034450.1:274368-337098 GCA_013401275.1 Pandion haliaetus | reverse complement strand
CATGGAAGGTGGTACTGAGGGTGGCAAGGGTGGGGGGGGCAAATAGCGGTGCTATGGAAGATCGCATAGGGGTGGCATGGCTGTGGCCAGGGACCAGGTATGAGCGTGTATGCACCAAGCATGTGCGGTCTGGGAACAATGCCCACAGCCCTGGGCAGCTGGGACCACTGGTGCAGCCCCTGGACCCACTCTGGATGGTCCCCACGTCCCCCACCTTGCAGGCTAACAGCCACTAACTTCAGGTGCTGCTGCCCACCAGCTCCGCTATGCCCCATCCTTCCATCCTTCTCGTGACCCAACCCCAACTATTGATTTATGTACTGCCAAAAAAAAAACCCCCAAAGTATCCCAGAAACCAGCCCTCCCACTCCCACCAGAAATGAAATCACAGCCAATGGAAAAAAATCCCTAAATCCTGAAGCCCTCCAGAGGCACAAGCATCCTGCCGCCTCCCTGTATGGAGGCAAACCTCGGGGCCAGCCTTGCTTCACACCAAGCACCTGAGGCTGGGCTGTCTGCTCTGGCGCGTGCCGAGGGTACCCACGGCCCGGCACAACTAGTAAATACCTGGCTTTTCTTTCTTTGCTCTCCCCACCCCTTCCCAGGGGCAAAAGGAGGAAAAAGCCTTTCCCCATAAATTCCAGTGAGAAAGCAAAATAGTGATGGGAAAGAGGAGAAGGAAGCCTCAAGGATTTACAGCCAAGCATCAGGTGCAGCAGCAGCAGACCTGGAAGCTCAGGTGGTGCTTTTCACCATCCAAATTCTTCCTTAAAATCCCCCTCCCCAGCCTTTGCCTGCCCTGCAGTACTAACCCGGCTTGGTCCCCCCCCGGGATGCTGCCCGTCCCAGGCAGACCCCTACCTCCTGCCCAGATAAACTTGCCCAAAGCCATCTCTCCCACCTCCTCTTCCTTCTCACCAACTATTGATTTTTGGGTCATGTAGCTCCCCAAACTGGTTCCCACAGGCTCTGAGTTTGCAGCCTCGGGGACAGCCACAGAAACCCCCTTCCACCCGCTCTTGCAAAGCCAGACCTGGGTAACAAGTCTGCATGGTGCTGGGGAGGCTGCGGGGTGCACCCGTAGCAGTAGGAAACAAACAATTAGGCATAAAAGTGCTTTAGAACAGACCCTGCTTCATATGCCTAAATTAATTGGGTCCTAATTCGGGGCAAACAGGCCACCACGGGCACTGGCAGCACATTTTCCAGCTCTCCAGCAACACAGAGGACCAAGCAGCTGTCACCGTGCTCCTCTGGGGCCAGGACGCAGGATGCATTAATTAGAAAAACTACCTGTTTTGTGCATCTCTAGAGAGAGGTTGAGCTGCTCCGGGGAAGCGCTGGGGAAGTGGCACAGCAGCAACTCCCCCTCGCTGGTCCCCACAGATGCTCCATCCCGTCCCATCTCATCTCATCCCATCCCACCAGGAGAAGTGGGTGGCTCCAATCCCCCAGAGCACAGCACCAAAGCCAAAATTGCCACGGCAGCTGCTGCCTGCGCCCCGGGCAGGAGAGCCAGGGCCAGCAGTGATCAGAGGAGAGCAGCTCCAATTAACCAGGCAAGCAGACGCCTGTAGGTCTCTCACACACCCACGACGCAGCAACAGGCAGGTACAGCCCAGTGGCCTCGCCGTTCCAGCAGGCATCGGTCCCGGTTCTCTGGCCGCCGTGGGACGACAGCAGCGGTGCCACCCCAAACACCTCCTCCGCTTTGCTTGCCCTGCGGCACAGGACAGCAAGCACATACCTATACTCGTAAGAAAAGGGGCATGTTTTTCTCTCCATTGTGTTCAGGGCTACAGGGACTTGCAACTTAAGGATGCAACAGTGGAAGTGAGCAGCTTTGGTTCCAGGGTTCTGCTAACACCATCTAACACAGGCTTATGTCCAGTACATGCTGGAAAGCAGGGAAAAAGTCAAATAGCTCTGCCCTTTTTCTTTTTAGCTCGCTTTTAGTCAGCAGAGCATCAGCAAACAGCAATGCCCGGTGCCCAGGCACCTGTAGCGGACAGCCCTGCTGAACTGTGGGAAAAGCCACGTGGGATGCCCCGTGCTGGACCACAGTCCAAAGTCAGGGCGGCCGCACAGACCCCAGCTCTGGTCTGCATCTCCATTTACACTGAGGAAGCACCTGCCTCAGTTTTGTTTTACCTGGTGAAATGTGACCATTTCCAGATGCTGTATCAGCCTTGTCAGCAGCAGCATGCTACAAGAAAGCACACACAGCTGAGCCAGAGCCCTTTGTGTTAACCCATCAGCACAAGTAAAGGATTTTCACAGGCACTTGTTTCAGTTGCATGTTCAGGCATTGCTTTATTGCCATTTTAAGTACGTAGTTTTGGATCCAAGAAATAAAAACCAAGCAGCACTTTGCAATTCATCAGTTCCAGCATTATAATATTAAATAAGTGATACCCAGCTCTGGCACACACCATCAGGGCTGCACCCTTCCTTACAGGGCACGGAATGCAACCAGGCTTTAACTACCAACTCCCTTTTTCCTAGGTGGCCTGGAGGAAAAATGCATAAATCCTCTGATGAAAAGATCCAGGGTGGAGGAAGAAGTTCTGCTTCCTGGAGAGATGGTTTTCCCTTCAGATTAAGTTACCTGTCACATCACCTCCCACTGCATCTGAGGAAGCAAAGCCCTGAACACAGCCAGGGTCATTTTGAAGAGTCAACCCCCCCTAGAGCAAGGAGGACACTGCCACCCCCATCTTGCATTGAGCAAAGCCCCTGAGATAGCTTCAACCCCTGGGGATTGAAGGATACCAAGCAGAACCTTCCACAATCCATCAGCACTACAAGGATGGAGCAGCATCCAGCAGCTTGTTGTGAACCTGCAACACACAACATTTGTGCAATGCATCTGCTAGCAGATCAGTACATATAGCTGCAGGGATGGACCCAGGGCACCAGAGCTTGCTGCAAGCTGGACTCGAGAGCCACATCAGCTCCATCCTCACCTTCTGTTCAGCCTGCAGATAGAGGCCAAAGTTGGAAGGCTTGGAGAGAGGGACGACAACTCTCAGCAAGGGGCAGTGACTGACATACCATGGAAACCTGAAATACAGGTCCTCAATATTAAAGGGCAGGTCTAGATCAATGGGCTCCAGGCTAGTGGATAGCATCTGGGAAGCTGCAGTAGGAGGCGAGTTTCTCCTACTGCGATAGCTGCCTCTGACACAGCTTTCCTGCCAAAGGATCAACATTTGCTCAGCAGCTCCTGTGTCCAGACCCCAGTAATTCCATGGGGAGTGGAGTAGCACACATAAGGGTGACAGTGACCCACCTTCCCCTGGCCAGTTATCCTTCTCTGCTAGAAGGATCTCCTCTCACGGAAGTGGTGTTTCACCTGCAGAAAGGTGAAACACCTCTTGAATAGCTTTTCAGAGCTGCTTCAGCCACTCCAAGTCAAGCCTAGAAGTTTCAGCACAAGCACAGAGACCAGCTGGATTGGGTGGTAACACCCTGCTCCCCAGCAGCTTAATGCAGTTAGCAGAGAGTTTCTGGCTGTGCTTTCCACCCAGAAAACATGCCCAGGAGCTCCAAAAACATTTCTGCAGGGCCTTAAGACACTATGGAAAAAAGTCTATACTGTTTGCAACAGCAGCTTACAAGGAGAGAAAAAAAAAAGGCAAGAAGTACAAAGCCAGAAGTGCAATTTATTGACAAGTTTCAAAAGTAAAAAGACTCAGCATGCTTGCTCCTCTTGGTTTGGATGTCTGAGCTCTAGCAAGACACCTCCACCCACCAGCTCAGAGCTGTGTAGTGCTTAATCTTCAGAAGTTGAAGTCTTGCTTCTCCACTGAGAAATCATATAGTCCATCTTGGCCAGTCCCAGGCTGCAGGTCTGGATTTTCCTAGGAGGAAGTTGACAGCCATCAGTTAAACATTCTGCATCTTAATAAACCTAAGCTTTTTGCACCAGCATTTGCCTGAAGCTTTTTTACAGCAGCTTACTGTTTTATTCTTGTTTTAAAAAACTCTGCTGCTGTACAAGCTGTTAAGATCAGCTTGACTCTAACAGGACCCTTGGAGACCAGATCAGATCCTCCTGTTCTTTATAGCACTCTGAAGCTGCAGCGTTCCTGCACCTCACACAAAAGCCAGCCAAGTCCACAGGCTCAGACACCAGTGGTAGAAGAAGAGTGGCTGGAGTGGCAGAACTCACTCAAATTAAACAGCCTGCTTGGAACAGCAGCAAGCCAGGACTGCTTTGGAGAGATAGATGTTCCCCCTGGCATCCAGCCCCTCAGGCAGGTGCCATTGTGTAGGAGAGCTTCCTCCACACCCTCTCGCAGGGACATCCTGCAGACCCTGTTCTAGGCAAAGCACTAAACCAGACACTTGCTCCCTGCTGCTGCAGTTCACATCTAGACTGAGCCTCAGCTCTGAGATCTGCCAAACTGCTAAGCCTCTTCCCTGATGTTTGCCCATCTGTGAGACTAAGGCTAGAACCAAGCATGGCATCTGGGACAGTCATGGGACTCTTGCAACTGCTAGCTGGTGCCCTATCCTCTTTTTCCACAAGTTCATTAGCATGAGAAGGGTCAAGTAATCCAAATGCAACCTGAGCATGGTTATCAGCTGAGTAGGAGGCTTCCATTCATAGTGACAAGCTAGCTCACCTCCAAAGGAGGAAACTTTTCCACATTTGGTATTCATATCAGCAACTGCAGTAACTCCAGCTGATGCCAGCTTAAATTCCAGCAGCAAGATGCTATCAAGGCATCCATATCTTGTTGTGCAACTCATCAGCTGACAACTCAGAACTTTTACAGACCTTTAAAAGCAACTGGAACAAGCTGCAAGGACTACTCTAGTCATGTAGAGGTCTTTTCCAATAACCTATTTCAGCACCCTTCAAGTCTGTGCTTCGTTCCAGCGTGTGATAGCTTCATGTTTTCAGACAAGAAACAGCAAGAGCTCACATACCTCACCAGAAAAGTATTTCTCTATGATGTTCAGTGCAGCTTGGTAGACCATGTTGTTGTCATGAGTCTGCAAGGCTTCAATTTTCTCCAGACCATCAAGCTCTTCCACCAGCAGACACAACCTTTCTGTCTCTCCCAGCTTCTCAGCTGCCTGTACCATCAGATAATCAAGCAGGAAAATACAGCCTTGTATCAGTAACAGGTCTGAGAAGGTCTTTACTGTAAGACCCTGATCTACAAGTCAAAAGGACCACAGTCCCTACCTGATCCCAGGAATAAGACTATGTGTATGAAGCATTCCCTGCTGGAATTACTGCACAGTGGCTTGACTGCCAACCAAAGAAACTAGCCAAACCCTGCTCAGTCACATCCACACACTGAGAAGGAGCAGGTGTGACCTGCCACCCAGTATTTCATTTGCAAAAGCCATTTCACAGGTTCAAAAACGCTACAAGAAACGGGCTTTCAAGTGAGAGGCACATATAGATCAGCTGGCAGGGAGCCAAGCTGAAATGCCCCCAGGACCACTTTATTTCTCTGCAGCTGCATTTCTGCAAGACCTTCACCTCTGTCCAGCTTGGGGATTAACACATAACCTCTTTTCCTTTCCAGGAGGAGTCTAAAGTCACAGGAGGTGAAGATGAACACTTTAGGAACTTAATCTTGTCAGGCCCTTTGGACAACCCAAGAGCGTTCAAGAACAAGTTAGACAACATGAAGTCTACCTCTTACTCCTGCAAGATCAGCAGCTGCTGTTTTAACCACACAATGTAAGCATTCAGCTCACACCTCACTGCTCTTTTGATGAAGGAATGCAAGAGATGGGAGATCTTACCAGGAAGAGATTTGAAATGGTATCCAGGATGACCAGAACAGTTTTGCTGTCTTTGGCCAAGAGCAGGTTGAGCAGAGGTTTGAGGACCCCAGACTGGACAAGCTCCACCACCTGCTCCACAGTACCTCCTGTCGTGAAGTTGGCCACTGCCCACACAGCCTCC
Organism: Pandion haliaetus; assembly: GCA_013401275.1. NCBI lineage: Eukaryota > Metazoa > Chordata > Aves > Accipitriformes > Pandionidae > Pandion > Pandion haliaetus. The sequence continues at coordinate 331,163 of VYZV01034450.1, read as the reverse complement.
TTCTGAGCTTTGAAGTCCCCCTGGAAGAACAGCCCAGTGAAGGCACTCCCAAGCTTTAGCATCCCTCTAAGATCAGTGTGAGGTGAGGATAGCCATTTCCCTTGTATTCAGTTTGGGCTGACCCACCTTCCCCAGCACTGAGTGATGGGTGGACACCTGGCAGAGCTGCCAAGAGCAGCTCCAAGCCATGCTTTCACACAGGTGTACTGGCAAGTCTGAGTGCCCAGGCTGTTCCAAGAATCTCAACCACCTTGAAGCAGATTGCTCAGGTGGGCACACACCAAGTGCTTCACAAATGAGGCATCGTGGACCTCACGAACCTCAGCATTGCTTCTGCAGCAGCTGTATGTGTAGCTCTGCACCCATCCCTTACCTTATCAAGCAGCTCCACCAGAGGTGGCAATAACCCACAGGTGATGAGTTGCTGGATCTGCCGGCAAGGACCTGCTGCAATGTTACTGAGCGTCCACGCGGCTTCCTTCTGTATAGTTGGCTTTGCATGTCGCAGGAGAGTGGGCAGGACAGCCAAGGCACCAGCATCGATAGCTGCCTGGGTCTGCTCATCAGTCCCTGTGACTATGTTCCCAACGGTACGGAGAGCTGGAGTCTAGACAGAGATTAAAAGGAGATGAGGAGAATCCTTACCTCAAGGGATACATGCCAGAAAGTCCAGTGAGATCCCTCACTAAGTGCTTGATCCTTCAAATAAGGAAAGCATCCTGGGTGATTACTGTTGTATTTACAGACCCATCGTCCTCCTATTTTGCTCTAAGCCACCTTACTGTCTCTATCCAGTCTGCCAGCTACATCAAGCTGGAACAGAGCTGTGGCTTGACCAACAATCAAATAGTACTGCAGTCCGAGGAGACAGACCACACTAGCCACATATAATAAGGACACATGCCTTCCCTCTCTTCAGATGTTCCTACATTAAGGGACCAGAGGCTGGAGATTGCTGATTGTTTCCTACCATAATGATCAATTCCGGGCTGGCCATGAGTTCCACTAGCCTTCGGAGAATCCCTGTATCCACCACAATTTGGATGCGATCGTTGGAGCCATCTGTCAGATAGGAGATGGCCCAGCAGGAGTCAGAAATTATTTCCTTGTCCTCATGTTCCATGAGGCAGGTGAGGACTGGCAGCATCTTTTTCACCGCATCCAGGTGAGGGTAGGGGTTCTTGTTCCTACAGAAGTTTGACAGTGTCCATGTGATGTTCCTCAGGAATCCAACCTGAAACACAAGGGAGGTGTAAGATCCTCACTGCAGTAACAAGTGAGGAAGCGGTAGCACCCTGGGCCCTACAGCTCAGAGATGTTATCCAGCAGCCAGAAGCAGCCTTAACAGCTGAGGCTTATTTAAAGAAGGGACATGAAACAGGTGACTAAGTAGATTTACCCCCTCCCTCCCCAATATTAAGTTCCAATAACTTCAGCTCTAGTGGCATGACAAGCTACTATGACTGACAAAGGTGCCAAACAGCTTACTTGCTGGGTCCCCTGGACAAGTTACAGAGCATCCTTCAGGCACAATCAGGGATTTGTTTTTTAGTATTAGTATTATAAATATTAGCAGCTCATTGTTCTAGAGTAGGGCATCTCAAGGATCTGATTAAGTTGCATTATTCAGACAGTTCATCCCAATAAGAAAGCTCCCAGGAAAGCGGTGGAGCTATACTGAAAGCATTGCAGCCGCCAAAGTGTGTATCTATATGAACTGGTGCTTTGTCCTGTTTCTTCTACATGGCTTCCTAAGAGGAGGCAAGGGTGAGCTGGGCTAGGAGCAGCCAGAAAATTTGATTTTTTTTTTTTAAAAACATCTTGCAGTGTAAACTCACAGAAGCCCTAGAGGGTGTTTTCTTAACACTAGCCTGAAAGGCCCTAGTTATGCCTACAGAAAGGCTACAGCTTTCACCACACCCAGGGATGGGAAATCTGGAGGCATTGGTACTGCTGTTACAGCCTGAGAGCTTCTCAGTCCACCTTATGCTTCTCTGAGAAGGTCCTTCTCCCCCAGAGACCAAGAAAGCAGTGGAGCAGGCACCATTGCAGATGGGCAGAGGTAAGCCACAAATCCAGCAGTTTAGAGCTACCCAAAAACCAGCAGGAAGAAGCTTGAAGGGCAAGTTCAGCCCTTCCACATGCATAAGCAAGTCTACCTTGCACCAGTTTCATCTTATTCCCAGCTTGAGATGGTCAAAGCTGGATAGGAAAGCTAAAACTAGAAGAGATCACATTGACTTGAAGACTGTCTGCTTGGCATCCCCAGCTTTGCATATAGCCAAGAGGCAGGGTCATTAAAAGCCATTAGGACAGGGTCTCATTCAATTATACAAACAGCTTGTTGTTTATAAGACAGATGATAGACCACCATTCACCCATTACCCAGGTGATTAAAAGCTGTTAAGTCAAGAAGATGAAGGTTATTTACTGGAGTTACAGGTGACACGAGAGCCAGCAAGGGAGGAATCGCATTGCAATTGATAAGAACATCCCTGTACAGAGGGCCATCACCTGTACAGATGAAAAAGGGTTGTTTATTGCATCTGCCCAAGTCACAAGACCATCAACATCAAATAGCAATCAGACCTGCAGGCACAGGTCAGGGCTGGGTGACTGGACTTACTCACCAGCCACACACCATTAAGTATTTTCAGGTGGGGAGGATTTCCCAGGTAGACTGGAGTGCCATCATGGCTAGCTTGTGGCAGGCTGACCAGACATGACCCATTCTGTTCTCCCTACTGACAATACTAGTGGGTTAGACCATCCCAGCAGGATGGAGTCTTGCACTTGGCTTTGGCTAAAATCCTCTTGTAGAACCAACACAGGGTCTTGAAGGCTGCCAGGCCACGTGAAGGGACTGAAGGGTTAAGGGTTGCAAGAGGGGCAGCATCTTGGAGACAAAGCTATCTTGAGGAGCACCAATATTTTTAGCTCCCCAGCACTGGCTTGGGCAGTGACCCTCTACATGTCCTTAAGCCCAGGCCTGGAGACCTCTGTTTACCTGCAATGTTGCCCAGTGCCCACACAGACTGCTCGCTGATGTGCATGTGCGGGGAGGACAGGAGGGAGATGAAGGCTGGGATGGCACCTCCCTCCACCACCGCCCTGGTGTGGTCAGAGGTGCCAGAGGCAATGTTAGTCAGTGCCCAGGCTGCTTCAAACTGCAAAGGAGCATTGTCAGCATGGGTCAGGAATTCAACCAGCCTGGGGATGATCCCCAGCTCGATGATCTGGTTGATAGGAGGGTCCTTCTGCCTGGACAGCATTCTTCTGCAAGAGAGGACAGTGCACAGCCTGCCATGAGAAGCCATGTGGTGCCATGACAGACCATAATCCTGTGGCCACATACAAGGCTGTGCGTGGCGTGCAAGGGAAGCAGCCCCTGTTAAGACATGCTTGTTCAGCATCCCATGTCACCAAACCCTCTGGCAGAAGAGTTGCCAGAGGCTTCTGCAGGAGACGCATCTAAAGAGATGCTGAAGCAACAGCAGTGTGTCTGTTAAGAGTACAATACTTCACACATCCTTTTGGGACCATGACAGCATTATTCCATGCTCCCCACCTTGCAGGGGCTTGAGACAGTGAAAAAAAAAATCAGTATCTGCAATTTGTTCTCTTACAGCCTGCAAGCCTGCCTCTGCCATTCCCCAGCCCAGCACTGGCCAGCCCCACACAGACCAGAGATCACATTTAAAATGATTTTCCACAGGCTGCTTTTCCAGCTAAAATCCAGAATCGGCAACTCCCTGCTGCTGTTCTGCCTCACACCAGCACATAATCACGTGGAGCTGCCAGGGAGATGGGATCAGGGCATTGATCAAGTCAAAGCAAGCCAGAAAAAGAAGTGCTTTCAGCCAGATCTGCTTTCCAGCTTAGTTCGTGAGTGCTGGCAGAGGGTAGCAGGGAGGTGTGAGCCCACAGCTCAGAGCTGCATTAGTGCTGCCAGTGGTACCCCACCATGGCTCGGTGGGCTGTCAGGGCACTCCAGGTGCAGGCAGGCTTGGTTCAGGCAGGCAGAAAGCCAGCTCTGTGCTGCACAGCAGATTAGGGAGCTAGTTATGACATGCCCCTTTAGAAAGGGTCTGCTCTGGCCAGCCCCCAGTTAACACCTTGGGAGGAAAGCTTTTGATCTGCTCACCATGACCAGACATCCTCACAGTTATTGGAAACAGTGCTGGTCTGCCAGCATGGGGGCACACCACAGATGTGGCAGCTCAAGCCAGCCAAGGAAGCACCAGCAGCAATGCAGCCTCTCCTGGACCCTCAGGAGACATCTCTGCTGCCAGCTGGGCAATGATGGCACCCTGTGATCCCTCCTACCCCCACCCAGGTGGGGACAGCCCTGCTCAGCTTTGACCCTTACAGAACCAGGCTCCCCCACCCTCGTCCTGCCCAAGCCTTTGGCACTTGATTTCTTGTGGGAACCAACATGATCCCTGCCCCAGCACAGGGACAGTGAGGGAGTGCAGCTCCAGGAGCCACAGCCAAGCCCTTGGTTGGGTCTGACCACCACACAGGTCCCTGCCACAGGCACTGCCCAGGACCACGACAGAGCCAAGCAAGGCACATGGGGCACAAAACAGGCACCATCTGAGGTTCCTCAGGGCAGTTTGGGTTACCAAGCTCCTTCCCCCCCTTGTCATCTCTTCAGAGAGCTCTTCAAACAGGAAACAATGCCTTCTGCCAACAGGAACCATTGCAGCTCCATCAGCCACCTCCCTCCCAGCACAGAGCAGCCAGGCAGCATACCTGGTGGCCTGCGTAGCCTGCAGCTGCAGCTCAGTGTTGCTCCCATTCACAGCTTCAGCGATTTCCTCCAAGGACAGCTGAATAATCTGTGTCACAGGGAATGATTCAGAGTCAGATGGCAAGCCAGGACTCCCTCCAGTTTAATCTCTGCAGTCAATCAGCTGTCTAGACCCAAGTCAGTCACCACTTCATATCTAAGCAATGTCTATTTATGCAATGCAGTTTCGAGATGAGGCAGAGGAAGAGAATCCACAAAAGCCTTCGAGGCAACTAATCCTTATAATCAAGCAGAGAGAGTCACTGACACACCATAATGGGCCTACAAACTCAGTAATTACCCCTCGCTGCACAGGGAGCCAGACGGGAGCTTTGCCAGCTCCCAGCTAGCTGGAGCACCAGCCAGTTCTACCTGCCATCGAGGGAAGCCACATGGGACATCATCTCCATGCAAAGTAACACAGAAAAAGTCTAGGCAGTCTAAAACACTCCCCAGCACTGGGCATGATCAGGAACAGCACTGTCTATTTAACTCAGGTCCCCTGAGCTGGACTTGGTAGTGGTCCAAGTAGATGATACCTACTGCACAAGCTGCAACACTGATCCTGCCAAGGTGCAGAGCACCCAGCACTCACCTCATTTCTTTTGTCTTGCCCTGGAGATAGATTCTCCTCCATCAAACTGAATGAAATACTCCTGCGCTTGAGGATCTGCTCATCCTTCTTGGCCTTTCGCAGCTCAATATTCACCTCCACTCTCTGCCTCCGCAGGGCCTGGAGGGGAGGAGAAGGGCACCATCCCACCAGTATCTGCATCACCTCATTTGCCCAAGGAGCTCATCTGTACTCAGCTCTGTAACTCTCGCCCCAAGTTCCCTACACAAGGAGTGCAAAGAGCCAGCAACTGCTCTCAGGCAGCTCCTTGCTAAGGCCTGGAGGGTTATGTAGGAGATAGGACAGAGTAAAGCCTCTCAGTGCCTCCCAAGGACATGGGCTGCTGGATGAACCAGCAACCAGTGGGTGTTTTTAAAAAACCAAATTTGCTGAACCTGAAAGGCAAATCCTCATCTCCTCTACTGGTTTAAAGCAAGCTGACAGATCCTGTGGTCTGACATCCCATACCAGTCCCCTCTCCACAGCAATAACTGCTGCTGAGAGCACAGCAGGCTAGGGTTGAACCATCTCCCTTCCCCAGCACATTCACTGGTGCAGCTCAGAGTCACACACCCAAAATTCACGTCCCTCTTGCCTGTGCCACCACACTCCTCACTGCCTAGCCAGCTGCACACCAAATCTCAAAAGCTAAGTGAGCATTCTTGCTGGCAGAGCCACTCCCCCCCACCATTTGCTACCCCATACAGGTAGATCTGGCAGCAATTGCCCTTCAGAAGCCTTCACATCAGCTCCTGCCAACAGGCAAAGCCACAGTGGGCTCTGCTGCTGTCCAAAGGGGATGGCACAGGCAGGTGGTGGAGGTGGGTACTTACAGCTGCATCCTTGCCCTTGTTCTTGAACTTCTTCATCCGCTCACTCTGCTCATTCACAACTGGCATCTTGGCAGGTTTGAGAGAGGTGCCAGCTGAAAGCCTTCACGTGCTTTTGGGGTTCAGAACAGAGGAGGGTCAGGACACAACCAAACCACACCAGCAACATCCACCTCCATCNCCCCCCCCCCCCCAGCTCTCACCAATAGCTCATGCCACACATTTTCTCCCCTACCTCCCCAGCACAGGAGATGCTGTGGGTCCCCTGCCCAAGCAGAGCTGAGCAGGATCCTCACACACTGCAGCTGAGCCACTGAACTAAATGCAAGCACAAACTACCACTTAATACCAGGCTACAAAAATTACAGCTGCTGCTGTAATCCCAGGAGGGAGCTGGACCCACCACTTCTCATTGTTATAGTACCATCACCTTCCTCCTGGTCTGATCCCAGGGCTTTTGGTTTTACTTGGACACAGTGCCCAAGCCTGGCAAGGCCTCTTGCCTCCAAAAGGATCAGCTTAAGGTCTGATTTAAGGACAAGTAGCCACATCCAAGCCTACCCTCTTGCCCCACCACACAGCCCAGCTTGGCTTCCTACATCAGGGCCCCCCAACTAGGAAAGACACAAGGTCACATACAGTGGCACAAAGTGACCAAGCTCAACTAAGCACAGCTACTAGTAAGGACTGCCAGGTGAAAAACATTAAATAGGGACAGGTAAAACCATTTCTAAACTTCTAGTGAGAGCCACAGACATACACACAAAGATGACCAAGAGTAGGCCTTCAGAGTTTATCAGGAAAAGCAAGGCTTCCACCCAGCAGAAGCAGTGATGTTTTCAGAGCAGCCAGATACCACCAAGGGTGCCCTAAAGCCAGCTGTGTACAAACACACACAGGTGGTACATCTTCACCTTCCTTCCAGGCTTATGGCCAACACCTGGGGCTCAGAGCAGCCTCCAAGAACTCCCCTTATTTCATCTTTCTAAGTTTAAGGGTTTGGTTTTTTTTATCCTCTCTCCCTATTTCCTGCCCCAGGAACCAAGGCTGGATACCAGCAGCATCAGCTCTTTACCCCAGCACAGCAGCCAGCCACCAAGCCACAGACATCACCTGGCTCACAGAGGAACTAGGATGAGCCACCTCTTGGCTCAAGCCAATTACACCCCATAGCCTTAAGCCCTACAGTCAAACCTCAAGAACTGCTTCAGCTTCCCTTCCTCTGTCTCCCCTCCAACAGAAGACAATAACCTCCCCAAAAGGCCTCTCCTTTTGGGGGAGTTTCCTCCACCCCCACCCTGACACCAGCCAAGCAGGAGATCCAGCCCAGCCCCATACTCATCACAGGATGGAAGAAAACAACCAGAAACCCAGCACTCCAAAGATGAGGAAATCAACTCACCCCAACCCTCTCTCATACCCTGTCACCTTCAGACTGCCTCTTTTATTGCCCCCATGGAGCCATATACCCTCCCAGTTCCCCACCAGGATTGGCTGCACCTGGAGGAGGATGGATGGTGATGCCTTCCCTCCTGAGCTACCTGGGCCACCCCGCTCACCTCCCCTCTGCACCTCCTCCATACATCTACACTTTGCCCATTTGGGCCTTGTCTGTGGCCAGACCCTTCATGGGAGATGGCAGCCTGCACCCATGCAATGTCTCGTGATGCGGGGGACAGCCTGGGTGCTGCCTTGCCGTAGCTGCGCAGGTCAGGGGGAGTGCAGGGGACGGGCGGTCTGGGGATGCCCCTTTTTTGTCCAGGTAGCTGGAAGGTCCTTGTGAGTGGTGATGCAAGCCAGGAGAGCAGCCGCCTTCGGTTAGCGGGGACCAGGACCATGGAGCCAGGTGGTAGCTGAGCGGAATCGGTCGCAAAGAGCTTGCAAGTGGGCTAAGACAGGATTAAGAAACTTGGAGCCGCAGCAGGCGCTGAGCTGCTGGCTGGCACAGGCAGGAGCCTGGCAGGGCTGCGGCAGGAGGTAGTATGGAGAGAAACACAGCAGGAACCCATTATCTTCATAAGTCCTTTAGATTTTGGCCAGGAGCTGCTGGGCAGCTCTTATCATGCTACATTATGTGCCTATCACAGTCTCCATCAGCTTTAGTCATGAAATTGTCTGCATTTGCGGTGCCCTAACACCAGTTACACGCCGATGCTTGAGCTGCTTGCACAGCTTGTCCTCCTGCCTGTGCCACCGCTTTGGCCAACAGGGCCAACAGCATCCCTGCCCTCAAAATAACCACTCGCAGCGGGGTTTGGCTACAGCACTGCGGGCAGTTTTGGGGACTCTGAAGTGCTGAAGGCATCCTGGTTTTGCAAGCCCTCCGAGCCATCGCCTATTTTAGCAAAGCCCTGTAAAACTCACTCCGTACACTTCCATGTGTGCAGAGGTGCCAGCCTGGTCCAGCTGATGAGGAAAGAAGGAGCAATATTTGCCAAATGGGTAGGGAAAGCAGCTATTAAAATATTTAATTAAAACCTGATTTTAAATTACTTGACATCTTTTTCTGTGAGGGAGACGGGGAGAACAGTAATTCAGAGCGGGTGCCTGGGCTCGCTGCTGGAAGGTGGGAGTGAGATGGTGCTGGGAGGTGGGTGGGAGCAGCACCCACCGCCGGGGTCTGCACCCTCCACACCCCGGGAGCACAGCCTGGGCCTTCATACTCTGCCAGCCATGTACACAGGAGCCATTTCAAACTAAGTTATATGAGTTACATGGAACAACTAGTTCACTGTGTGGCTATTTCCAGCATGGAAATACCTATGGAAACATGCTGTGCAATACCCAGGCTGCTTTAAGTCATGGATTCAAATCCTGGAGTTATACCAATTCTCCCTTTCAAGGCAAATGAAACAAATTGTACAAAGCTTTGCGTGGAAGATGATGTGCAGGGTGTTGAGAGAAGACCTTCAGATAAATCTGTTGTTTGTGGGCATTAAAAAGACAGTTGTGCTAATCCTAGATACTATATTTTTAAGCTTCAAGTGCCACCGGTTGCATTATCTTGTTTCTTGGCTGCTTGAGACAGGAAAATTACATTTCAATTGCTTTTTAATTCAGCTTAATCTGGTGCAAAAGTTAGTGTGCGCCCTCTAATTTTGTTTTCTGAGCGGTTTGCTTCTGCTAATTCCTAATCAGCCAACGCTAAATCAAAACAGGCCTGGTTGAAGCTGAAATAGATGAGTCCTCACAACCTTGCCAAGCAGTTTAATTAAATTGGCTTAAAATCACACCCCAAGATAAGTGGGGGCAGCCTCCTGCATAGGCCAGCCCTCAGCATTTGCTCCTCTGCCTGGAGAGCTCTGTCTCCCAAGATGCTGCAGGATACTGCTGTGCAACAAGGCTGCGAGAAGTTTAACATTATCCTGGGCTGCTCTTTCCTTCTCTGCCCTTTCCATTCTGTCTCCACCTGCCAAGTGCAATCAGACCCATCCTGTTCAGTTGCTCTGTCACTGCCAGCGCAGGGAGGGAGATGATGGGGAGAGAAAAACACGTGCAAATTGATTAGCAGCCCCCCTTCCCGGCCTTTGCTTCAGTCACTGATGGCATGAGAGATGGCATCTCCGAGCGCTCAGCCCCAGGAGTAGGCAGAGGATGAGCAGGGCTGATTTCAACCCGTGCTGAGGACACAGGCCGATCAATATTTGCCCAACAGGAAAGGGAACAACCGCTGGAGGAAAAAAAACATTTCGGTTTTCAGCATAATAAGAGGGTATCACAGATAATGGAGAAGAAAGGAGATAAAACCCTAAATCTACATGACAGTGTCCCCTGAGCTCAGCCTTGTGTGCTCAAGCTGAAAATCCACATCATGACAGGTATGAAAAGCTGCAGTTCCAGTTTAGAGGTTTTCTTTGTGGCTGCTCTTTCCCACCCTGCCACCCTTCACCCTGCGCTCCCACCACAGCACTGCAGCTTAGTTGGACTGTGACTGGTGGCAGATTTGAAAATACCAGTTTTAAGCCCTGAGATGAAAGCACTGATTTTTCCTCCTCTGTTTTTTCATGTTTCTTTAACAGGTTTACCCTGAGTGAATGTGGAGAAAAGTACTGGTTGGGAAAAATGTTGGCGTGTAGCATCTCCGCAGCTGGGTTAGAAGAGGCAGGAACAGCCCGGGCTCCATCACGGGAGGTTGCATGGCCACAGCAGCTGGTCGGAGGAACCCCTCTGTGAAAGGAGAACCTCACCTGGCAGAGAGCGAGCAAAGGTAGGGATTCCTGCCAACCCCCTGAACATCTGCTCTCAGGCAGCGTATTTTCTCCATCAGCTCTAATGTAGTCCATTAAGTTAATATCAACAAATTAATTTTACTTATTAGTTACAGTAACACCAAGGAAATAATCCATTTTGGTTCCTGAACCAGCTGCCGAGGTAACTGCTGGTTGATGTGGGGCAATTCCCAAGTGTGGCAGGGATGGAGCCTGGAAATTCCTCCTTTTTTGGTTGGGATGCATCCTCCCGGCGCACGATCCCGGAGGGAGGCAGTGCTAACTCTGCAGCCTGCACCAGTTTCCCCAGGGAGGCAGACGTCAGGCAGCTGGTGACCTCCCCACCACCAGCCATTAGATTCATTTCAGTCCTATTGTTCATGCAGCAGCCACGGGTTTGAGTCGAGATCAGAGCTGCATTGTGCCAGGCACTAAACAAGCACATAATAAGTGACAGCCCCTGTCCGTTACAGTCTATCTAATCAGGACATGCAGAAGGTGGGAGAAAGGATTTATTGTTATCCTTGTCTTCCTGCTGAGCCAGAGGCAAAGCCGAGCTCCGCAACTGGATTTTCTGAGGCTCAAGGTGCAGCTTGTTGTTTCCCCTAATTAAGTGTAGCAGCCTCAAAAAAGCGGTCCTGCTTTTCTCCTACTCCCCTGCTTTTCTCCCCCTGCTCCTCTGCAGCCAGGGGGCCATGGGGATGCATCAGTTCAGACAGCTCATTTGCAGGGAAAGCAACCCATGCAAATAAAGAAAGAAGTATGGTTTTCCATCAGTTTGGTTGAAACAGCTCCTGCTGTGGCCATGGGATCGTTAAGAGCTGGTGGAGGAGGGCTGTCCCCGAGGGCAGGTAGCAGCGCAGCATTGCATCTTGCATGACCAGCAGTTACAGCACATCAGGGCAAACTGGTCCCCAGTCCAGTGCCTCATCCCTGTGGTCGGTACAGGAATGTACCAGGGCTCTGCGATGGAGTGGCACCATCGCTTCCCTCCTCTTGGAGGGAAGCCTGTCTTAAAGGCAGCTTAATTTTCTCCCCAATACCTGGGAATTTGGCCTGTTTAAGCGGGTTTGATAAATACCAACTCTGCCGTGGGCGCCCGCCGCGCTGTGGGACATCTCCACTCCCGTGATCCGAGTTCAGGATTGCCAGGAGTTTTTATGGGGTTGAGCAAATAGACTGTTCACGCCTAACACTTCTATGAGGTTATATGGACCAGAAAACTTGTCCCTCTGTGTGGTGCTTTTCAAGGCAAAGTGTTCTTCGGTGCCTTTTTCCAGTCCAGAAACTCAGAAATGTAGGTGCTGAAAGGAAAAAAGAAAAAAAAAGTCACATTGCTGTTATACAGAGGAGATCTCTATTTATTGATAAAGACGCCTGGCAGAGCTGGGAAGTCCCTAGGAATTAAGGAGAAGGGAATTGCTATGTGGGAAGACAGCTTGTAAAGTGGGTAACACCGTGAAGTGTAACACCAACCGATTATCCCATCAGCTGAGCTGGAGTCAGTGGGAGCTGCTGCAGAGCTAACTGAGCCTGGGGAAGGAGCACAGCTAGCTGTGTGAGTTGTGGGAGCCCTTTCCCACTTGCCAAATGCAGTTGTTAATGTCCATTAGGCAGACGGTGTAAGCGGATGCCCCAGCAAACCAGCACAGCCCTGGAGGGCCTGTAACTCCACACCAGGCTGAACGTTAAGGAACTAATTTTAACTTCTAAGCAGCATCCTTTCTGCCAGCCACAGAGGGATTACAGTAACAGTTTTTGAAATTATTTAAAAATAACATCAGACTTAATCATAGCTATTTATTAAATCCATTATCCTCTGTCAGTTATGGGACACTGATTTATTCAGCTGCAGAAACTATAATCACCTATGGCCAAAAATCTTACTTTTTTTTTTTTTGTAACGGGGCCCAGTAATAATTATTCCTTTAGTCCCTGAATCTGTAACTCGGGGAACTGAAACAGAGAAATCTACGGTGAATTTGGGGATGAGGCACAACAGAGTGATGGGGAAACCTTGGAATTAGTGAAAAAACACATAATTTTGTGTAACTCATGTGTGACCTTGCTCCATAGCACCTAGCAGGAGAAAGGCTAAGGAGTGGAGTACCTTGTAAATCACATAGGGGAGAGAAACCCCATGAAAACACCAGAAAACCTACATAAATCATGGGGTCTTGAGCTTCTGGATGCCACGTTGCTGTCAGGGAGCCCTCGTGCAGCTTAATTAGACGAGGAGATGAGCTTTCCCATTCTCCTGCACACACAGTGCTGTTCCTGCGGTTTCCTCGGCAGGGAGGGCTGCCAGACGGCTGCTCACCTTGCTCCCACACCTCTGATTATCACAGCATTTCAACAGAAATTACTGTCTTTGTTTAAAATGTGTATTTAGGGGCCTTTCTCTGAAAGCCATGCTTAAGAAATGCTAAAAAGAGGGTTCAACATGCATATTCCACCTGATCCTAGGAGCTGAAGATAATTTTTTGCTAAGCCCAGGGGCAATATTCGTCTCTGTTTTGACTGCTTCACAACTCTTACAGACAATGATTTGGTAATGAGCTTTTGGGGGGTGGGGGGTGGGCATTAATTACATCTCACTGTGCCATCTCCTTCCTGCCACTCCACGGCTTGGAGGTCTGTCCTGGACAAGCCAGTGGGAGCAGCTCCCTCCGCACCAGTGCAGCCCCTGGGCAGCACCATCCAGCTGGTGTGATCCTCCAAGCAGATTTGTTTTAACTGGAGCAGCTTGTATTAGGGGATTAGATACATAAAAATATGTACTCAGATTCTGCACGTCACTCCGAGTGGGCAGGTAATCGGAATCGGCATGGTCCATTTTTCTGAGGCTGAGGTACACAACTCCCTGGGAAAAAGGGCAACAAGGGGAGGAGGAATGGCAGAGCCCTCTCCCGCCTGCTCTGTCCTGTCTTTTCTGCTCCTGAATGTTACAGAGTAAAGTGAACAGGAGGTGCCTGCAGCACAAATGGAGCGTTCCAGCAGGTGGTCTCCCAAACACAGAGAGTGAAGGCCCTGCAGACCTGCTAAGGAAGCTGCTGACTGCTTATGTTGAGACCCTGGCAATCACAGCCCATGGTGAGGACTAGGGCTGTGGTTTTACTGGTGTCCTCGTCCAGGGCTGTGGATGGTGGGCCAGTCAGAGATGGGGTGTAAAGAAGCCCCAGGTCTGTGCTGGAAGGGATGGACCCAGGGACAGTCCCAGGATGGGGCTGGGACTCGGGGCCATTTTGTGGGTTGGGGCTGGCCCAGTGCCACTGCTGGGGCTGGGAGACGGTCCCTCTCCAGGATGAGGTTGTGGCTCCCGATGGCCTCTGGCTAAGTGTAAGGATTTGGTTGGTGGGGGTCCTTGGCCAGAACCAGACATAGAGCCCTGAGGCTGACAGTTGGGGTTAGGGGAAGACTAACCGATAGACCTGCTTCAGGTTTAGGGTGGGCTCTGAGGGTTTTGGCTATTCCTGACCTCTGTGTCAGGAACATTTGGAGAACTAAGGTAGGACAGACAGGAAGGGATAGGCAGGTGCACTGGCTGTTAGTCCCCACTCCCTTCCAGATCTGGGCAGAGACCTGTTTTCTGACTGTTAACACTCCTCTGCTGTTGGCAGACACAGCTAAACCCTGATGGAACAGTTGGCTTAGCCCTCTGTACAGCTGGTCCACCTAGGGCAGAGACACTCGGCAGAGCTCTATGTCTCTCCATGAGCTCAAGTGGCCTAAGTCTGTGCTATGGATTAAAAATTCTCAACCTTGCTAACGGTCTGTGTGGGGTCCATTTGATGCCACATGCCAGAGGTTTCAGGGGATTTTTTCCCCTCTTTTTCCTTTAAAAAAACCCTTCAGGAATTTTGGGGCTGTTTGTTTTGCCTCCATAATTCCTTGCATTAAAAGAGTGCTACAACTGAAAAGCTGAGCACTGAAAAGTTAAGACACCAGAAAGACAGACTTGAAATTTGCTTTCATGTGCATACACCTCCCTGTAGAGTTTTTGATCATATTACTGCAGACTGTCTTCTGCAGGACCCATGACTCACTGAGCACCTAGTGGGATTTGAAATTACTTGCTTGGCATTGTCCCCATTAGACCCTCTGTGCTTTACGAGCAGTGATCTGCCCTTGTTTGGTTAGAGACTGGTCTTGTCTCCGTACAACCAATACCTCTCCAGCCCTCACAGGAATACACTGATCCTCCCCAAGCAAGCAACAGACAACAGCTGAGAATGAGGATACAGCTTTCATTACAGAACCAGCATTATTTTTTAAATGACTAATAAATGCAAAAACATCTTGCAGTGTCCTGGGCCAGATCTTTATATAACCCTGTGATCCTTCAGCAGGGCTTTCTGATCCTCCCCTGACCACCAGAGATCAGTTTGCTGCTGCTGCTGCTACTGAAATACAACCCCAAAAGGCAGCATCTGAACAGAGTTCCTTGTTACTGCAAGGCTTGTCACTACAGCACAAAGGCTGAGGCTCTAGACCGAGCCGTCAAAAGCGATTTTGTATTTCCTGTTCCTCACCCTGCCCTCCTCCATTTACAACCTCCTTCTTTCTAACTGGGAATGTCGCTTTGGACACCTGGGCTACTGTGTTTAGCCTGGGATCCCTGGCAGCACTAAGAGGGAGAGACCAGAGCCTTTCTTCCACATGGTCTGTATTATATGGCCTGATTTGCCCCTTATCTGAAGACCATTTTCCAATCTTAAACATAGTTATGCTCCCCATCCCTTCAGGCAAGAAGGCTGGACTCTCAGTTTCACCTTAACATGATGAAGAAATCTGTGTCAGGGCAAGAAACTGAGCCCACACCGAAGGCAAACATCCTGCTTAGCAGACAAGTCCCTCCCCGTGATCCGTTGTCTGCAGAGCTCGCTGTGCAGCACTATCAGGACACATTACTGCACAACGTCTCCTTCATTTTCTAAGAGAACCTTCAAAAACCTCTTTACCAGATAATATAATCGTTGTAACAGGATGTGGCTGGATGAACGGATGAACCAGCTGCAGCCCAACGCGGGTTGTCACAGTGGGATTTACAGAGTGCGGTGATGTGCTGGAGAACAGCGTGGCCAGGGATGATACAGGACGGGGCCTGTGCTATAGAAACTGCAATGACATTTCATTAAACTCAGCAAGAGGCATCCTAGTTACTCAGGAAGCAATTTGGCTGAGTTCTAGCCATTGCTGATCTGTCCATGGGCTGAGTGAGCTTGTAGCTATTTAAGGTTTGCCATTTTGACCTGTATCACTTCGTAAAGAGATCCGATTGCTCCCTTTGCAGCTCACTCCTCCTATGCGCTCAGAACAGACATTTATGCACGTTACACAAGTGAGCGTGTCAGAACCCATTATTTATTTGATGCATTTCACGTCTTTCTCTAAGATGTTTGTCTGAGAACTGTTTACAATCTCCATTCACAGATTCAAGGTTTGAAATAATTACCTAAAAAAGCCCAGAAAATATGACTTGCTGCGGATACATTCCTGAGAAGTTAATCACAATTCTCAATATTCAAGACTCAAGCTGGCCACGGTTTCTGTGGTATTATCCTGCTCCTGATGGGACATGCTGAGTTCTTAGAATCAGATTTTCAGGGTGAATAGTCAGTTACAAATTCAAGAGGTGGGTGTAACATGAACTCTCTAATTTTCACCTCAAAGCGGCTGTTTATCTGAATCTTCCTGCTTGGAAACTCTATCCCAAGAGTATTCACCCGAAACACCCACAATGGCAATACTTGCAGAGTAACCACATCCCAGACACTCCAGCTGAGGCAAATATAGCAGAGAAATACTTAAAGCTGATACAGAAGCAGTTGCCTTTCAGGGCAGTTCACATTCCCTAAGCAACTGAAACAAGACTGTAACACAACAACAGCCTTTATCCTCTCTGCTTGTAGCAAACATACAGAATTCATTCATCATAAACATGGGGCCTAGAAATGATTTTAAAATGAAACTTTAATTCCATCACCAACATGGCTGCTCCTGCCAAAGATTCAGCCTGAGGTTTGTCTGCCAAAGATCAGCTCCTCTCACCGATGAAATCCACCAGTCTGCCTTGGCAAGAAGGGCACAGCCAAAGACGTGACTTTGAACGAAGGCTTTATTAGACGGTCTTTCTATTTCAGCCTCTTGTCCCTATAGTCCAGCAGCTGAGTTCATAAAACACCCTATAAGGAAAGGAAAGACAAGGAGAAATCCCCTCGAAACAAAGCATTATCTGATCTCTCCTGAGGGACCAAAGCTTTCCCAATCAGGCTCCCAGTGTTACAGTCTGCTGAACTTATGGATAAGGAATGTGTTGTCTCTTTTAAAATATAAGTGCTGGCTCAGGCCCTTTGGACAGCTGTGAAAGAGCCTGGGCCAGCCCTTGTAAACACACATCTTCCAGGATCACGGGTTTAGCCAGGTAGGTACTTGCTGTGTGTGACTGCTGGGAAGAGGTGTGGGGTAGAGATCAGGAAGGACCACGTGGCAGAAATTGCAAGCAGAGGCAGAAAGAGAAAAGCAGAGCGCCTGCAGGTGTACGTGAAGCCCGTCTGGATCTATATTCACTGTGTTTTATAACAGATAGACTTGAACTCACAGGTATTTTAACCGTAAGTTTATTAAATTCCGTGTGATTTTTGGGGAAATTTCAGGATTTTAACTCGCCCCCAATTGTTGGCATGGCCGTACCACTTGACCTATGGCTTTTGGGACTACATTTACACCTAAGTTTTTAAAAACATATATTGCCTCTGGGTACCTAAACAACACAGTGAGGGCTGCCTTTAGAGAAGCTAAACGCCAGTCACTCCTACTGACTTTAGGCTGAAAGGCCAGAATAAAATAGACTTTTTGTAGGTACTTAGTCTGCCAAAGACTGGACTGACAATGGGTGGACAACTCCAAAGATTTAAGTTGTCTTCATGCTGTGCCTCGGTTTCTCCAGCTGTAAAAGCATGGTGAGGCATAAAGAATTTAAAGCTCTGTTAAGGTCTGAGACCTGCACCCAAGGAACTCTGTTTGATGCAAGTATGAACTATTTCCAGTTACGTGCATTTGTCTTCTGTAGGTGTTTGGTTTAATATTTCATTGATCTGTTTCAGAGACCATGTAAGTATTTCAGGAAGGTGACAGATAAAGTGTAGACCTGTGTCAAGTCTTAAATATACGTTGCCAATCTGGGCATCTAAAATCAGCAAGTCTACAGACTTAACTGTATAGATTGAGAGGGGAAATGGTTGCTGAGCTGTTATAGTTTCTTATCTCTGCCTGATCAGAAGTGGAACTAGACAGAAGAAAGCTTCTCCTTTTTGCTTTATGGGCAAAATTCATCCCAGAGCAGTAGATTGCAATTGATGGTGTTACACCAGGACCTCCTTGAGCCCTAAAACCGGTTTCCAAAGGCGCAGCACTGCTGCCTTGGAGTCCTTGCACGCATATATTTTTAGACCACCAAGGTTTTCAGGAGGATGGTGGGGAAAATGAGATCACCAGAAGGGCCAGCGCCATCATCGTCTCTAACCAGTGCCAAGCTATTCTGATTTCAGCCCAAGCAGTAGCCTGTGAAACCAGACCCTGCTGGCAAAGAGTCCCCCCACCCCACATACCCCAGACTAACTCCTGCGCAGACAGCTGTGACTCACAAGACTGGCGCGAAGCATTGCTTGGGGCTGTCATCACGGGGGCTGCAGAGGTGGAACGGAGAGCAGCCCTTGGCCTGGGCAGCGTGTCCGCACTGCGAAACAAAGCCACAGCGTAGCCTGTGTTCCCTTTAATCTAAGTAATGCATAGTAGTGATGAAATCAGCTTTGCCTCTGCAGGGAGCAACAAGTTGAGCAGGTATCGTAGGTCCCAAGGAAGAATGTCTTTAGGTAGCTGGACACTGACAAAGGCTACTCACTATCAGTAGTTTGACTGTTGCTTTGACAACGTTAAAGCTAGTTCAGATGTGTGGGTGGGGGAAGGAAGACTGCTTCGAGTGTGGGAAATAGTCTGCTCCCAACACGGAACAGGTCCCAAAAAATGCAAAGCCTTGGGACATGAGTCATGTCCATGAACTCCCCTGTTTCCTCCTGTGGAATGGCTTTGCCACAGGTATGGTCTCAGGCTGTGACAGGGGTGAAAACCACCAAGGGGCATGTGAAGTGGATGTGCCGTGGACTCTCGTGGATGACCCTGGTGGTTTTTGATGCCTGAGGACAGGAGCTGATGCACCAGGTCCTCCTCTTCAGGTTCCTCTGAACTCCTTTTACAGCTGTGCCTGCATTTCTGCTATTTTGTGCACTGCTGTAACCTTTCACACTAAGAGGGTTTATGCCCACACTGCACAGGAGGCATCTGCATGGGAGTTGCCTTACCCCAGGGAGTGAGTGAGAAGCTCTGTGGTTGCTCTGACTTACAGCTACTTCAGGGGTTTCTCTGGGAACCACAGAAAACCACCAACACCATCAGTACTCCTGAAATCCCACTGGCACCCCCCATCCAAGAACTGCCCTCACCAGAATTGGGCCTTAGGGTCTTACAGCGTTCAGGAACAAAAGATGGAAGAAAGACCCTCCTTCTCAGACATAGGCAGGTTCCCAGTGGCCTGGCACTGGACAGTGAGGAAGGCTGAAGAGAAAGTGGGAATATTCTCCTTATGTCTCCTCAGTTCATCTCTCGCTTTCTGGCCCCTCTTAGGAACTACCAACCAGGTTTGCAATGTTGACTTGCCTGTTCCTTCTGCTGCAGGTTCCTACTGAACTGGAAGGTATTGTTGGTGTGAACAGGACAGCACCACGGGAAATTCCAGGCTTCTTCAGTCTGCTTTCTCAGCAATGTGGCAAGCACTGTTCCCCTTCTCCTTTCCTTCTAGTTTTACTTTCTGCCTAAAAGAGAAGCCAAGATGTCCAATGGTTATAAGGAAGAATGCGTGGATGATGCTGACCCCATGCAGTTCCCGGCTCGTCCTGAGAAAGAAGAAACTGAGGCCATGAACAAGCCCTATGACATCAAGACATCCTGCTGGGTGAAGGATGAGAAAGGGGGTTTCCTTGCTGGGGAGATCCAGTCTGAAAAGGATGACAAAGTCATGGTGAAGATGGTAATCAACCAGCTAAGCTCTACTTTATGGGTTCAACAGGAAAGCTGTAGCCTGCTGCCCCCAGAGGAAGTGCAACGGCATCTGAGTCCAGACCGGTTTTGCTCTGTGGGTCAGCCGATTTGTGGGACTCCTTTCCCAAGGCCACTAGCCAGGGGCAGTGGCTGCTAGAACCAGACTTGGAGTGGAAGCATGTCCAAGAGAGTGTCTTCCCATGTGGCCCACAGAGACCCATCTGGGATAACATCACCTACCTCCTCTTCCCCAACACTGCAGACCATCACAGTGAAGAATGTCCAGCAGATGGATGGAATGGTGGATGATGAACCCACCCGAGCTCAACCAGATCGATGACATGGCAAACATGACCTTCCTGAATGAGGCCAGCGTCCTGGACAACCTATGTCAGCACTACACCCACATGAGGATCTATGATTTGAAAGGGTGGAGGGGAATGGCAAAGCAGCATGGGGTAATGGCAGGACAGGAACCCGTCCCAACTCACAAGGCCAGCCTGTGCTGTTGTAAATTGTGTGTGTGTGACTTAAACCTTCCAATGTCAGCTCATATCCAAGCCCCTTTTCCCTGCCTGTCTGTCACTTTCTAAAAGCAAATGGCAAAGCACCAGGACATTTGAGTTCTCTGCTTTGCCCTGCCCTGTCTTCAAATTAATTCCCTTTCTTTTTTCCCATTCATAAAACAGAGGGTGATACTGATCTGTGGCTGCAATGAATCTACCCTCAGACAGAGCTCTGGGGGCTTGCAGGTGGTCTGGAAACTGAAATAAATAGCAGTGGGAGGAATAATCACAGTGTTTGCAGAGAGCATGGAGATTCTTGAGAGAACAGTGCTGTAGAGCAGCCTCAGGGATCCTCAGCCAGGTGGGATTTCCCAGCACTTTATTTCCTGCCACCTGCAAAACCAAAACATAGTAAAAAGTGTTTTATCTGGGTAAAACATTGTGAAGAGCAAGTTATCCAAATAATAAAAGAGATGTAAGCATCAATAATCAGGGAGGGAGACCTGGTCTTTTTTCTCCTGACAGCAAAGAAGTATGTTGTTTGGTAGCAAATAGAAAGAAGCCCTCCATGCTACTGGCTGCTTCAGCATGCAGAGGTATTGCAGCTTCTAAGGCTGAAAGCAGGGGTTTCATTTCTCCTTTTACTTCTCTTCTTTTTCTCTTCTTTTATCTTTTTCTTCTTTCTTTTCTTTTTCTTTTTCTTTTTTCTTTTTTTATTTTTAATTTTCTTTTTCTTTTTAATTTTCTTTTTTCTTTTTCTTTTTTCCTTTTCTTTTTTTCTTTTTCTTTTTCTTCGTTTTTCTTCTTCTTTTTCTTCTTCCTCTCCCCTCTGACTCTGCTCTGGGGGTCGGTAAAACCGTTTGGAATTTAAAGACATAAATAGCAGCTACATTTGGCCTTGCAGCAAAAATCCTGTTATTCTAGCCTTGTGGGATTCCTTCGGTGGCTTCCTATTTCTCCTTCCAGCTTCCTCACCACCAGAGCTCTGGACTGTCATGTCCCAGCTTGTACCTCTACGCCTGTTTCCTCCTCCACGACTTCTCCCTGCGAGGCTGTCCCTACCCTACACTCATTCCTAGCCTGTCTTATGCTGCCCTCTATCCTTGGAATAACCTTCCTCTTCCTACAAGCAATAAACCTCACTCCTCTTTCCCAGCTTTCTGCCTGCAGACCCCAGCGTTGCCCTACCATTCCCCTGTGGCTCTCAGTCCTGGCATGTGCCCAAAACTCTTTTCTGGAAGACTGAAGTGCTAAGTGCTGCATTTGGTGTTCCTTCTTGGAACCGACGACATTAGCCAGACTCCTGCCTGCCCCAAATCCGCAAGGCTGGACCTCTGTGGAGAGCCTTTGGTAGGGCTGTACCTGAAAAGGAACTACTGCTCGCAACAGTAATTCAGCTTTCTGTGGGAGCTGACTGAGAGAAAATGTATTTACCGGCTTGCTTTGGATGGTGAGGAGCAGTTGTGCTCAAAGCCTAAGTCTTCAGTGTTGAGCATCCTGCTGATGCTGACTTTTATCTTCTTTTTGTAGGAATCCCTGGAAGATCAAATCATCCACACGAATCCTGCCCTTGATAATGCTAAAACTATGAGGAAGAACAATTCCTCCCATTTTGTAAGTACCAGCCCTTCACTGATAGGTCACTGGTAGGCCATACAAAGATGTTCCCTCAGAAGAAATAAAAATAAAAATTATTTTAAAATGCTTCCTCAAGCATTACAGTTAGTTTATATTTACTAACATTTCACATGAAGCATTATTGGCTCCCATTTTCTTGAACCAAGTTTGTTGGTCAATTTTGTCTTGACTTCATATTTTTATATGCCAAAAGAAAAAAATAGTTTTGATCAACCCCAAATCAATGCCCTTTCAACTGTTTACTTCTGCAAAGATTCAGAATGCTTTCATTTTTGGCAGATTATTTTTAATTTTGAAATTGTCAGTGAAAATGTAAAATGTTCGGATTTTCAACTGAAGTCTCATTCCTCTCTTTCTGTGTGTTACATGCTTCTGCCATATGCTGCAGAGAAAGGAGGATTTCTCTAAGCTCTAATACAGAATCCAAGAAGAAAGAGGTTTTTTATAGATCTGATCTTTGAAAAGATTAAATTTCCTCTCACTGACTTGCAAATTTGCCCCTACAGGCAATGCTGTCTGTCCCTGATGAATGCTCAGAACCTCTCAGCCACTTTCTGTTTTCCTACAGATATTGCAATCTTGATTAACAGACTCATTTTTTATTTTCTCATCTAGGGCAAATTTATCTGAATTCACTTTGGTAGCACAGGCAAGCTGGCTTGGGCTAGCACAGAGAGTTGTGGGTAAGTAAGCACATAATTGTTTATATTAATTTTGCTTTGGATTTTTTCTTGTGTTGAATGGAACCTGTTCTGATTACATTGACACGTGCAAATCTGAAATTAATTCTGTTAACTTGTGGGATCTGCACTGCTGTAAATGACACCAAAATCTGCCCCTACTTCCACAGTGAAGTTACGTGCTTTAGATGGTGACAAATTTATTTCTTCCTTCTTTAGTTGCCTATGAGACTCTGTGAACACATAAAAGGCACAATGCCTCCCCCAAAAGCTGTACACTTTTCATTCTACAATTATATTGCAACCATTACTCACATTCATCAGTGCAACACTATAATTGTCCTGCAACCGAGACCCTAAAAATAGCTATCCAGGGAAGGTGCATTGTTCTTTGTTTGCACACGTGCATCCAAGACTAAATTGAGAACCACAAATCCCAGCTCTCAAGGTAAAAAGACCCCACCACGTTTCCTGACTAAAGCCCTTTAGCATGCAGAAAAAGGAGAGAGGAAACATATGGACCGGTTATTCATTAATGTGGGATTGTCTGCATCCCTCCTACTTTCAACTCATCCCAGATTTGCATCACACCCAGAGACCATATGTTGGATTTGCCTCTCTGGACAGTGGGCCAAGGCAAGTTTCAGGTTCTTTACTGGCAGGTTGCAGCTTCTTCCAGCCTGGCCTGGAGAGCATGGGCATGGACAGACCTTCACTGTGCAAGCAGCAGCACTGGCGTAAGGTCCTTCTGCACACTCGCTGGAGCTCTGCTGGCAGACGGGATTGTATGAGTGCTCCCTGAAGTCACCTGGACTAACTAAAATTGACAATAAAGGTGGTTTGAGTCAACCCAAATTTGTCTGAAGAACTTACATGATGCCATTCACCAGCAGAGCTATATGGACAGAAGACTTCAGCTGAGAGGCAAGGATGAAAAATGCCCAGCCAGGATGGCTAGCAAGGTCTGGTGACTTGGTACAGCTAAATTAATTGATACAGTGAGGTCTACAGGAGGGTATTTTTTTGTGGAGACCAGAAGCCAAACTAAGCATGTTAGTACCTGACAGGAGGTACGGAACGAGTGATTACAGGGTACAAAACATCTTCTCCAGAGCTCTTCTCAGAAAGAAAGGGCAGTATAAGGACATGTTTCACAGGTCAGTCTTACAAACCATGCACTGGCAATTCAGAGGGTGCTTAGAAGTAGGGTGAATCAGCTGGAGGTCTGTTCCTGAACCCATAACTGGACAAGTGATGGCATCTCTGCCTCCAGCTGCCAATATAGCTGTACTAAAACTTGTGCCAGTGGGAATGTTGTGAAGCTTAAAAGCATGCTTTGAGAGCATCACTGAAGGACACTATGGTTCTTGCTGCACTCACAGGACTTCCAAGGGACATTGGAGAAATTCTGGTTTCACTGCTATCAAAAGCAAAATACTCACTGACATCCATAGGGCCATGATTTTTCAATCTCTGGCTGCCACCAGAGATCCACCTGGCTGCGCCTGGATATGTTTCCCTCTGTGTCTCATGTCTAGAGAAGTCACCTGTAATTTCCCAGGAAGTAGCTGAGAGAGATTATCGTATCTTCCACCAGATTCTCTCCAAGAAGAAACTTCAACTTACTGGTATGGCACTTTCTGTGTGTTATTCACTCCCTTTAATGCACACATCCCTGCTCAATCCTCTGTTTCTAGAACAAGAAACCTACTCACCAGAACTGTACTTGGCTAGAGACTGAAATAGGTTCTCTGCAGTGGGGGTTTGTTACTAATTATCCAGGAAGAAGAGGATTACAAGTGACTTCCTTAGGCAGGCCGGAGTGAGAAAAGAAAGCTGTCTTCCCTTATCTTGATCAATGCATGGTGAGGTCCCGCTTGATCTGGCAGGGCTGCCACTAAGGTAAAAATGATCATTTTCAAACTGAAGTGTTGAGCTGCTTCATGTCAATTGCTTACGTATCCCCAGGACAGGAAAGACAGCCAGGACAAGTTTTTCAATACTGTTGAAAAGGTTTGGGTGTTCAATCCCACTTACTTTGACGTGGCTGCTATGTCAAAATCTCCTCGGTAGCCTAAGCAACTCATCCCACAAAAGGCTTCTTTCTTAAGTGATACATTCAAAACGTGCTCAGGAATTGAAACCTAGAAGAATCCTCAGTCTCTGGTCCAAAAGCTCACATTATGCCTTGATTGTAGTGATGGCAGTTGGTGTAATCACCTCTTAGTCTGTCTCTTGCTGCAGAAACTGCTTCTTCTGCCCAAGCCTAATCACTACCACTAGGTGCATCAAGGTGTGATCACAGCAGACAACACGGATGATGGGGAAGAGCCACTTCTCACTAATGTAAGTCCAGAGAAACGTCAGTGAGGCTGAAAATACAGCAAACAGCATGTTGCCCCCCCAGCCTAAGTTCCCCCTAGGAATAAAATTCAGCTGGGGATAAATAAGCTACTGAAAGAGCAGCTAGGGTTAGCCCAAAGATCTGTTCAATTGTCTGTGAGCTGAAGCCTGAATGTAAAAGATCTGCTCCAGAGCAGATGAGCTTGACATAGGAGTTTCTGGTTAACATTCAAAGGCCTGGGGTTTGCGGGACTTCAAATGAGCTAGTTATAGGGTTTGTTTGAAGCCTGAAAACTGACAGATCTGAATGCTGTGGCAGAGACCACGGGTTAAAACCTGCTCATCTCACGCATATATATGTAATCTCAAGGAGCAGCTTTTGTAAGAGGAAGACTTGACCCTTTGTCTGGTTTTTACACACATTTTCCTTTTAAATATCATTTTGAAGAGTATCTGTTACTGAAAAGATCTTATTGGGAATATCTGCTGG
Organism: Pandion haliaetus; assembly: GCA_013401275.1. Lineage (NCBI taxonomy): Eukaryota > Metazoa > Chordata > Aves > Accipitriformes > Pandionidae > Pandion > Pandion haliaetus. Next base: position 305,967 of record VYZV01034450.1, on the reverse strand, counting down.
CTCCTGAGACTATTATTATAAGCAGGACTTGAGCTACAGAGAGATCAAAGTCTCCAGCTGCTGAACTTAGAGCACCCTTTCTAGCAGCCGTTGGTATTTTACAGCTTCCAGGATTTGTACATTGCAAACAAGCCTTTTGTGCAAAGCAGATATGATTTTCATAGCCACCAAGACAGGCAGTCCCAAATCATGGCTCACAAGTAACACAATGCAAGATCCTCTGGCATGCTCAGAGTTGTGCGTTCTCCCTTCTCTGGGCATGCTGTGAGAGCAAAGCACAATGTTCCCAGCAGAGCTACGCTTCCTCCATATCTGTGCTAGCTGAGATGTGGGCTAATTGCTATAAGGGGATGTTGCTGCTCATGTCCTGCTGATTTTAAAAAGCATGGTGAAGAGTGGAATGAGCTGATATCCCAGATGATACATTGCATTTTGCTCGTGGTATCAGAGACACTTAGAACAACTGCTGTCAAAGCACATGGTTCTTAGCTAGCATAAATCAGCATGCGAAAGAAAAGCAGACTCCCGGTTTACAGCAACATTAAGCTACTCTGTCCCATACTAGTCTGAAGGGACCTGGCTGGTCAAATTTCAATGGGCCGGAAAATTATTTTAGATGTTTAGCACTACGGGCTGGCTTCCAGTTCATGGCGCAGATTAAGAATTCCCCTGTGTGGGTCTGTGTCCCTCCTGCCAGGTGGCTTCTGATGTCCTGGGCTCCAGTCCAGAAGAGAGGATCTGTGTTTACAAGCTGACTAGGAGTATCATGCACTTGGGCACTGTGAAGTTCAAGCAGAAGCCAAGAGAGGAGCAGGCAGAGGTGGAGAACACAGAGGTAGCTTGAGATCTTACGCTTGGTGACAGCAAACCAGGACAAAGCCAGCACACTAAGAGCTCAGCCAGTTCGTTAAGATTGAAAAAGCTGCTAAAACCAGACTCTTGTTTCCAGGGAATATAAAATGACCTTAAACAACACACTGATTTTTTTTTTTAAATGAACAGATGTGCTATTGAGAGTCAGAGCTGGCATTCACAGCTGCCACAGGGCAGCAGGCATAGCCAGATGGCTGAGCTGTCAGCTAAGGACTTGATCCTTCTTTGTTGAACAGCCCTGCTTTGCAGGTGTTTTTGAAGCCATGGTGGAGCAAACAGGCACATACCTCCCAGAGGATGTGGGAGCCCAGAAACCTTGTTTGAGGTGTGTATTACTGCCTCTGCTCCACCCAGCAAGCTCTGCCGAATAGTGTGTGTGTGAAGGGACGGAGCTGAGACCTGCTTCCCTTCTGTCCTTCCCAGGGAGTTCCCAGCAGGGCTGGAGAGCTTGCCTACCCCTGAAAACAGAGCCTGTAACCGTTTCTCTGAGTATGCAGCAAGCGGATGGGGACAATGAGTGATTTTCTTCCTGTCACTCAGATTAACATGTTAATCTTCACTCCAATAGTGGCTGATGAAGTTACTCAGCTCATGGGTCTGTCTGAAGTCTGGAGAGCTCCAGAGGGGCCATCACCAGGCCCAGGGTGAAAACAGGGAACAAGCTGGAGCAGAAGGGAATCTTCTTAGCACTATAGTACCAGAACTAGGGATTTGGCCAGCATACACATGTTCCCCAAGGCCACTGGTGGCCATTGAAGGCTAACGTTGTAACAACCATGTGGGCGAATCACCCAACTTCCTCAAGCCCAAGGGAGGCAAAGGCAATGGGGAAGCAGCTCACTTTGAGCACCGCGGTGCATTACATCGGCACAGTAAGGGCAGACCGGTGCTGTTTCTGCCATATCCCTGTTGCTAACCCTGAATAAGCTGGAACATGCACTTACTGAGACCAAGACCTACAGGCCAAACCCTCTGCATGAATAGATCAAACTTCCATAGGTTTTAACGTACAGCAACACTGGGAAAAGTACTTTGCTGGTGCAAGCAGCCAGAGTGGCTCTGCCGCACAGAAATGTGCATCTCAGAAATCCCTTCCAGTAGCAATTAATTGAAAACACTGATTGTGCAAATGTCTGACCAGTGACGCAACAGTTGAACATTTTAACGTAGAAAGAACAGCAAGGCTGTTTCCTGACTCTTCAACATGTTGCCACTGGCCTTGATTAAAAATATAATCCTTATAGATATTCTGAAAAGGAACAAAACCCCAAAGCCTCAAGCCAAGGCTTGTTTCTAGTAGCACAAAGTTCTAGGAAAGCTACCCAAAAGAGACATCAGTCAAAGGATTAAATTAATTTTTGCTTCTGTTGCTTATGTGTTGTTGGAAGAGCCAGAGGCCTGCAGTTCACTGCAGCTTGTCTAGTCTTTCCTGGTGTATGTGACTTGCCTCTGCTTTGTTGTCAAGCAGCCATGCTAATGCTTAGCAGCAGGAACAGTATTTAAGCATATTATCAAACTCCACCAGTTATTCATCTACTCCACTGCACAGACATACGGACAGAACATGATCAGAACACGAATCACAGGCCTTTTGCTCTATCTTTTTTACACTCAGCAACTATTTCCTTTCTTTGCTACCAAGCAGGTTTTTGAAAGTGACATTTGACTGTGCCAAAATATGTTCTAATTGTGCTTGGTTATACCAATCTATAAGCTGCATTGTCCTCTCTGTCACCGTATCAAAGTATGAGCCTAAAAGGTAAAAATATAATCTCTCTGCAACATCCTTTCCTTTGGCAGTCCTGCAGAATCATTTATTCAGGGCAAATGGTCTTTCCATGGTAAGGGCCCCCCATAAGTCCTGAGACTCTAGGGAGTGCATTAATGCTATTTCCATGGCAGCATTAAATTGCTTCCTTTCCCTAGGCCCACAGAGGATTTCTCCCTCTCTCTATGCAGGTTAACAATCAGAAATCTGCTTTCTTATGCACTGCTACTGGGCTATTCTCTAGCTGTATCTGAACTGGTCATGCCTTTTCTCCCCTGCTCCTTTCCAGGTGTGACACAGTATCACAGGGTGGCTACAGAAGAACGAGGATCCCCTGAATGAAGCAGTGGTGGGCTTGCTCTAGAAATCCAGCATGCCCCTGCTCTGGGTCCTCTTTAAAGAGGAGGAGGCTGCAGGTAGAGTGAACATTACGTGGTACTGTCGGCTCAATGTGTCGGCAAGCAAATGTCATCGGTTCTGGTACCCAGTGCTTCCCCATCATTCTTTTGCGGAAAGGCTTAAGCCTGTCATTGTAACACTCTCTTCATCCAGGTAACAGCCTGTGTCTGCCTCTGCATACTTCTCTTCCATGCTGAAAGACAATCTAGCTCTGTCCTTGAAAATTCTGCCCCTCCAGCACTAAGAGAGGCAGACAGTACACACTGTGTTCACTTTGCTCAGTGAAGGCACTACCGAGCACTGCTGCAGAAACATGCTTGCACAGATGGGAGCATGAGTGCAGTCCCGGCTTAATGACAGGCTACATAATCCCCTCCTGGCAGTCAGTGGCCTTCTGCTGCCCAGACAAATGTCAGGTTTCTATCAACCAGAAAAACTTGTTGCCTACTAGAATTGTCATCAGCCCAGCCCAGGACTCTGCAGTTGAAAGGTGAATGGGAAACAGTTTAGGAAACTGCTTTTCAGATTTTGAGCTACCAAATAGACAGGGTCAGATCTTATTTCTACTTCCTGCATGTGCAACTCCAGCTCAGCCTATGCTAAACTGGTAAAGCAGCACCAGCGTAAGAGAGAGGAGACTGATGTACAGTGCAAAAAATTGTGTATGCCAACATACTGTGAATGCAGCTTCTCTTCTCTTCTTTTCCAAGGCCTATGTTCATTTCTGGTTTGAGGATTTCTTTAGAGTAGTAAACAATGAAAGAACAACCTCTAAACCAAAGCAGAATGCAGTTAAAATGATGCATATTTTTATTTGGTTAGTAGTTTATCCAGACAGCACTGAACTGCTCACTTAAGTCAGTTAAGACAGATTTACGTTGCAGGCTACAGTATACTACTCCAGTGTGACTCCTTTTCAAGACCATCTCTCACATACTCAGTGCAATGATACTGATTTTAGCTGGTGGCAGCAAGAGGCAGGAAAGAGGGTCCTCTTTTGTGACTGCCTCCAACTTCTACAGGGTAAACAATCATCCATGCCTTTGTATTTAAACTGCCATCAATGCCTTTGTACTCCAGCAGCAGCCTAGTCCCCCTAGTTTATTTTCAACCCTGGCCAAGGCTGGCTAATGCCATTACCCTGATTTTACCAATGCAGAACTAAAAGAGAGAAGGGTGGTGTTCAGTTAACAGAAACTTTGGCATCTAGTGGCATTGGTGTAATTTAAAATGCTCTTGGGTATCTGGGGCATCCACAAAGGGCAAAAAGATACAACACAGGGCTTAGAAGAGACCTGTGTTCTTCTGGAGTGGTGGCTGGTGATACATGAATGCATCTAAAATGTCATTATGTTTAGGCAGCTGAAACCCCTCTAAGAGGCTTGCAGCGTCACTTGGGGAGGATATGGCAGAGCAGAGAATTACATCCCAGTCTCCTGAGATGCAGGCCAGCACCCGGAGTATATCTTTCTGAGGCTGGTGTCACAGTACTTACCATAGCTGTCGTGAGTGCTAGAAACAGAACAAGAAGGTTCTACAGAAGCTTGTTAGTATTTTGCCCTGAAAGTCACAAATGAAGAGGGGAAATACATTATAGTGAAAGTCCTGTGTTACTGTTTCTGTGCTATCCAAAGCTGAATGCCAGCTGATACGGTTATGGAAGAGTTCAATCCAGTCCTTTCAGACATCCTTGTTTGCTTTTATCATGCTTCGTGCTGCCATTTCACCCACTCTTGATTGCTGACAGCCATGCGGGATCTTCCGCAGAAGCCTAAACGAGGTTACTGTGTGCTGCCTGTCCTCTCTAGCATGCTTCTGTCTCTCGGGGCTGGTCCACCCATCAAATAAAAGTCAATTGCTGTTATCAGTTTATGGAGCTATTCCTCTAGGCTTGCTAGTGGAGAGCCGGTCTTTTCATTGTTAACTCTTCATATGACAGTAATCCCTGAAGGAATAGTTATATAAGATCTATGTTTCAGGTTCACACCATGCCCAAGGTTGTGTCCATACATGTAAGCTTGTTCCCCTAGGCTACACAGGACCAGACTCACTTCCTACCGTGTTGTGTTGGGGTTTTTTGTTTGGTTTTTTTCTCCCCAGCTGTGAAACAGAAATGACTGTATAAACCAGAAGGTTTTCGTTTGCTCTCTCCAGCCTTGGTAACTCCTGTTAGTTTCTTCACTCCATTCCTCTTTGTCTCGTTCCAGGAGCAGCTGAACTAGCTGTAGCTGATGACCGCTTTGCACAGCACATCCCTACATTTCATCCACTGCATTGTTCCAAATGAATTCAGTCTGGTAAAGCAATCCTCAGGCAAAGCCACGCAGTGCCTTCAGCACAAGCTGTGGCTGGCTCAACAGCAGATCTTTATTCAGGAATGAAAGAAGATGGGTCATCACTTCACAGACTACCTTGTACCCCTTCAAGGGAATGTTAGTCTGAGAGACGCTTCCAAGCGCCAGGGCTAGAGACAGGATGTCTAATAAACCTCTCATTTTGTGAGAGAAGCACAAAGAATTAGGAAATACACGACCTGGAACTAGACAAATTGGCACCATTACTTATTAGGCTGCATTGCCTCCTGCACTCCTTTTTTTGCAGGATCAACCACGGAAACAGTGAGTTGAAGAGGGGAAGAGCAATGTAAGTTTTCACCTATGATCTATAATAAAGTGGAAGGGCAAGTAATGGAAAGCAGTGAACAGCAAACAAATCTGCTTTGACTAGGCAGCTACTCATGTTGTTTGAATCCCAACACTATTACTGAATGCACATCTTCTGCTTTCAGGTGACAGAGGTATGCATGCTGTGCAGTGATGTTATCCATGGGAAATCAGAGAGGGAGTGGGTATGAATGCCCACTTCTAATGCTTCTGCATCCCCCTCCAAAAACTTCCACTTTCCATAGACAGGTAGAAATATCCACAAACTTCCTTAACACCAGTATTTCAGTGTCACACCCATGGGGCTAGGAAGCTAAACCAGAGAAGATGTTAAGCAGTGATTAGCCTTTCTGCACTGCCGCTAACTGTAGCTTTTATATCATTATACCGGTCTTTCTCATTTTAGATACCAAAGCCTGAATCCCAGCATAATCCCTCCAGGGTTTGTGGACAATAAGAAGGCATCAGGGTTGCTGCTTGGCTCTACTGACCTGGGGGAAAAGGAGTACAGAATTGGATATAACAAGGTACTGTTTACTCCTACCAAATTGAGCTAAATAAATTGACGGCAGTTATGACTCAGCATGCCTTTGGTGTAGATATAGCTGCAGAGTTAAGTTTCTACAGCAACCCACTTCCTCATGCATATAATGTTCTCTCTTACACATGCTCCCCAAACTGACTTTTAATCAGACAGCACAGTTAATATAATGCAAATGAAGTGCACCTTCAGCTATGCGATAAATCTCACTTGCTCTTTACTATTCCTTAGTCAGGCAAAAATCCTACTAACTCATCATTTATCCAATTTAAGACTGGAAAGGAAAACGGAGAGAGACTGTTGTAGCTGTCTAATATTAGCAGCATATATCATTAATTTTGCACATATGGTTTTGTCATAACATAATGAAAGTAGCTGTTGTAACAGCCACGCAAAAGGGAGAATTCTGTTCTTTGCATGAACCTAGAATCTGCATGTTCTGACTTTTGTAATAATTACACAATAGTCATCACTCCTCCAGCCTATTCTATCCTTAAATTTCAACTTATGGATGGAGGTTGAAGTGCGGCAGACACTGCCCCAATGTTACTTTTAAAGCCAACAGCCACAAGATTACTACTATTATTTTTTCATTGTGACTGAAACTACTTAGTGTGTTTCCTGTCACAGGAGAGCACAAGGCATATTTGGGTTTCATCAAGGAAAAGACTTCCACTCCTGCTTTACTGTATGCCACTTGGCTAGATGTTACAATGATCGTGATATCATTTTTCATAACTAGACACCTTGGGCACAGAAAAGGCTAAAGAACTCTGGGCAAATCCATGCTAAAGGTGAAAGGAATCTGATTCCTAAATATTAGTCTTCCATTCCCATAACCTCCCCAAACTTTATCCTTTTTGTAAATGTAAGCAGAGAACGAGACAAGATCACAGTGGGATAAATCCTCATGTGAAGACCAAAGAAGTAAAATATTTTCATTTCTGAGTGCTAATACATGGCACATCCAGAGTTTCATAGAACCGAAGGTGACCTAGAACTCCAGGTTCTAACAGTCTCCTGTCTTCCAACATATTTTTCTGTGGTAGGATCCTGGCCACACTGGAAGACATGAGACATGAACCTCTGGCAAAGATCATGACCATGCTGCAATATCATGCTCATGGCTTCCTGATGAGGATTGAGTATAAAAAGATGCTGGAAAGAAGTTTTCCTTGGGGGAAAAAAACTAGGAACTATTCTATGAATCCAAGGCAGCATTAGAAACCAACCACCAAAGTAATTAATTTACTAGCAAGAACCATGAAATGAAACTGGGGCTTCCAAGTTCTACATCCCAGTACACAGCAAAGCAATAAAACTTTCCTGCTTTTTCCACATGGCTCCATGCAGTAGAACAATATTGCAGCTGGACAGCTGGGTAGCTCTGTTACCTCCTGTGCAACCACTCCAAAGACCAACAGCTGGAGGATCTCTGTAATTTGGTAGCCAGACCTATCCCTGTCAAGAAACCCTAACTCACATGGTGATGCTGTAAGTCTCCTGGAACTCAACCACAATACATATGTTTATGAGTCACAAGATTTTGGTTTCGATCTGTGCACTTTTTCTGTCACTGCCTATGGCATCTGTGGCTGCAGGATAGAAGAGAAGAAAGACAGGAGGCAAAAAACACCCTTTCAATTAGCTTGCAGTTTATTTCTATATTTCTGTATTTTTATTTGTATATTTCCAGCAGTAGTTGTTTCTTCTAGTGCACAAAAGCTTCAATTTCTACATCCACAGTACCATTTTTTAAACAAATTTAATTCTGCTGTCCTTTTTCCTATGTCAGCAAACTGCTATGACTCTTCTGGCATGCCAAAAAATTGTGGGGCATCAAGGCCTACCCTATTTGACTGAGACTACCTACCGACTCCAGCATTCTGCTGCATACGATTGCACATGAACACTTTGAGTCCCCCTACATACACTGCCTGGAAACAGAGTTGTTTCTAAGCCACAGGTTCTGTTTGCTACGGGCTAGGCCTGATGGCAATTCAGAGGAATGTCCAGAAGTTTCTGCAGCTGCTTTTCTGGGGAAGGTGGAAATTGTACATTAGGGTGAGGAAAATACTCTGAGGTTGTCCTCTTCTGCAGAATTAAACAGTGGCAATTACAGGCACCGAGAACCTTGAGATGTCTGGGCAGGGAAGATAAGGGCTGGGAGAAAAAATAATGGCCATGTTCACTTAAGTAAAGACACCGAGAAAGCTAGTGACTTTCTTGTTAATTATTAATAGGGCAAGGGGCCTGAATTACTTCTTTCCAAATCAATGCCAGAAAAGTTAGTAAACGGAGAAAGCCCTGAAATCTGAGTCTAATCCTGCTACCTCCAGGGAAAGGAAAGAGAGAGTCTTAGAAATTCAAGACCTGGACTTCCAACTTCTCAAAATAGCATAGAGAGAAGTGGTGAGGTTATGAGCATGGGAATACAAAATTTCACAATTCATTAACATTTAAAAGCTGAAACAAAACTGCTTGGTTCACTTCTCTTAAGCAGGACCACATTGCCAGCATGAAGAGGCAGCTCCAGCTCAGATTCTCTTCACTTAGTCCAAGGATGGATAAGTCAGTTGGTTTTCTGGTAAGAGAGGAAAGAAAGCGTTGAACAAGACACTCAAGCTTAAGTGAAACAAAACTATATCAAAGCCAATTTTCCACATATAGGTGAAAAAAAATCTGCCTTTTTACCTGGGGACTCACCTTCCCAACTCCAGTGCAAACCAAATGAACTTCCATAGCCTTAGAAAGAAAGGTCCTTCAAAGGGTTCTGGTCCCATTTCGACTCGTATGAATCTAGATCATTCTAAGAATCACTCTGCATTTATATTGGTTCAGAATCTGGAATACAGTCCTGATTTCTATGCTGGCACACAGACCTGCTACTGTGCAGAATAACAGCCTTTTCTAGGAGTTGTATTACTCACACCATAGATATGAAACCCTCTGCACTAAACAGGCATTTCAGGAAACACCAGGCCTCCCACTGGTAAGCAAAAAATACTAGGATCTGATAATAAAAGGACCACCTCAAGGCTTTCAGGGACCATTATAATAGAAAAGTCTTGTTTTGGGAACATCATTGCTTGAACTCTGTACTTGCAGGTGAAACCATTGCTGAATGTGGCCCAACAGGAGGAGGAAATGCAACTGAAGGAATTGGACATGAGAAGCATTCATGTCAAAGACTTCGGAGCTCACAGAACACGCAAAAGAGCAGAGGAGCAGACAGCCACCCTCAGCGAGGAGAATGACCTCCCCATCTAACTGCAGGCTGAACGTTATCAATAGGGGATGGTTAAAGGCTTAGTATTTGTTTAGGCAGAGCATCGGCTTTCTCAAATGACTCATAAGAGGCTCCTTTTCAGAATATGAAATGCATAAAGAGCATATGGGGATGATGCATGAGATTCACAGACAGCCTGACTATATCTTTAATAAAGTCAAGTCCTTGGAAAACAGAGGAGACTGAAAGGCCTCAGGGCTAAAGCAAAGGAGCTGTGGTCATAAGTCCCGAGTTCTCTTCCTGGTCAACCACTGATGCTCAGCATGATCTACAGCAAGTCAGGGTGGTATCTTTTTAAAATGCAAACTCCTCTTAAAGGATCTGTGTGTGTAGAAACAGATTTTTTGATGCTTAACTTTAAGAAGCTATGGCCTGAGTCATGGAAATTCAGATCAACTATAACAACAGGTATGTTAAAGGAATCTTAAACTCTGCAGAAGACGCAAAATCTTGCATTTCTTGCAAATGGAAGTTTGCTGCTGTTAAGAAGCAGGAGTTGTAGCAGCCTTTCATAGGATGAACACTGGATTCCCACGCCTTCATTAGGAACAAGAGAACTTGTTGGATGGTGAAATCAAAGATGGACCTACTGAGCCAGATCCTGTATATGAAGGAGCCGACATGAGTTCCAGCAAGCAGATGTTGAAGGATTAGCTCAGCGATTTGAGATGTGACTTGGAAGGACTGGAGACTACCTTGGGTAAAACAGAGAAGGAAAAGCAGGTATGAAGCATGATAGAGAGGTTTTTTCTGCCTTATTCTTCAGGGAAATGAACCCTGACAGCCATTACAGCTCCTCTAGTCAGAGCACCCTTTGGGATGCTCAGATTCACTCAGCTGATCTCCCCCACAGTTTCTTATATTGTCTTCCAGCAGCTCATATAACCTGGGATGGATTTAATTCTACACTTCACCCTTCTACCCCATAGCAGTAGTCATTTCACAGCAATTTCTAGGGACCCCTGTACACAAAGACATCTGCATCTCCTCTATGTTCTCTATTAATTATACCCACTTTTACATGGCAATGCTGGTAGGCCTCTACTTACAAAATGCCCCCCTCCACAGCCATGTAACGCCTTTCCACCTAGCCTTGGGGAATACTTCTCCCTCTCCTGCACCTGAACTGGTTTTTATTTAATGTAATTGGAAAAGTTTTAAATCTGTACTGTAGCAGCCATGTGGCTGTCTGCTGCTTCTTCTGAAGTCAGTGTTAACTTACACAGGATGTTAAACTCACAGATGCCTCATATGTCTCAAAATTTATTAACTGAATCTCAGATTCCTTCTAAAGAAATACAAGTTTCCAGTGACATTTTGTCCTGATGCTGCTAACAGCTTGTGTGATCCACAGAACCTGTGTGACGTTCCCTTTCCTGTCTGCAGGCATTAGACCACAGAGTTCGAACTCTGACTTCAGATCTCTCTGCTCAGAATGACTCAGTTACTAAATTCCAAAAGAGGAGGGCTTTGGAGGAAGTTCATCAGGCAGAAATAACTGCTCCATTTTTCTTTACTCTCTCCAATTCTCGTTCTGGGGAAAGGAAAAAAAACCCATTGTCCACTTGTTTAAATACTGTGAGCCTACAGTGTACTGCACAAACAAGAAGGGGGCCATGTGTTTCTAGGTATTAACTCATGGCAGCACAGTGAAGTGTTGCCAATTTCTCCCACTGCCCCAAAGAGCTTTGTGAATTGCTGACAGCAAGCAGGATTCTTCTGTAAGACTCAATGCTGGACCAAGTCTCTCTGGGCCTATTGAAAATGCACACACAAAGGGCATACTGCTTTCAGGAAGCACCCCAGATGAATTTATTCTTTGGGTTTTCAGCCTGTTGCCAAGGCAGCGTATTAGTTTCTTACCCAACTCTGTGCACTAGTCTTGGTCTCTCCCTTCCTAGAAAACTGCAAGGTGAGGGGAACAACGTGAACCACCTGACCAAGAACAACGGCAAACCTACAACTCAGATGCATGAGGTGAGGTGCAGTTGCGCTACAGTCTATATTTTAGATGGCCCTCTTTGGTCTGTTTTTGACATCTTGGGCTCTTCTGATGAACACCACCTGTATGTTTGTTACAAAGTTCTTTTTCACACTGATGCCACTTTTTTCAACCATCTGGAGGAGAACAGGGAACAAGAAACGAAGATCCACAGCAAGATGGAAAAGGCTCATCGTAAAGCAGAGAATGACCTCGAAATGATAATTGCAAACCTCAATGAGATGAAATGAGCCAAACTTGGCAGATGTTCTGAGGAAGTAAGTATCAATTGTAACAGAATTTTCCAGGCTACAGGACCCTACTGGGTGCAGTTGTGCTACTTCATAGCTCTGAGAGCATCAGCTACACCTGAAGAGTCACTTGATCATAAAGGCACTGGGAAAACCCACAGTCATACCCTGATCTCTTCAGTATTAACCTAATAACAAGCAGAAGTCCAGTTCAGTAGTTCAGGCAAGCAGGATCAGAAATACAGGATTTTGTTTCCTAAGTCTTTCTCTGACTCATTGTCTGATATTTCTAATTCATCTTCCACACTCACCCACATATAAAATGTGTATAATCACCGGGAAGTTAGGAGGCTTAAATGATTCATGTTTATGTAAGGCCTTATGATCCTCAGACAAAAACGGTTTTAGAAATGCAAAATATTATCACAAATTAGAACTTTATTGTAGTGTCACTACTGACTACTTTAGTGATGGGTCTGCCAGAACTTCTCTGACAAACCTCCCATTAGAAATAACTTTCCAGAATACAAATAGCCAACTCTGTATTACCCAAACCACTAATTTACCTAGTTAAAGAGCTAAGTAGCTAAGGCAATGTGTACAATCATTAATAAATACTGGCAAGCTTTGCTAATTCAGGGAATACAAGATACTTGTGCTTCAGAGCAAGGCCACTGGGATGCTTAAGTGACAGAAGAAAAATTAAATGCTGGTTTTGGTCCTTCAGAGCTGCAAACAGACGACTCAACTTTCTGGCGTGCTTGTGCCTTTACTTGCAGACTGGTTAATGATGGGGTAAGGAGGCGCTTTAACAAAGAAAAAAGGAACTTAAGTGCCCTGCCAGTCCCACTAAGGAGACAGGACACTAGATCTCAACCCACTTTCAACAAAGATTAACCTGTTTGCTACAGGGTAGAAACACATATTTGGCTTAACTCATTTGCTGTAACGTCCTACCTCTTCTTACCCCACAGTAGCCTGCTTGTGCAGCTTTGTCTTTTTGTAAGACTGAGTTGGCATAAAAGACATTTGGCATACAGACCTTTTAAACCTACCCTGTTAAAATGGAGTCTGGAGCCTATTGGTCTTTAAACCCTTAAATAAGAGAACTAGCTGAGATCTAGTATTTATTTTTCCCCAGGTAAATTTTGACTTTTTTTCTACAGTAGATTCTGACTACTTCTCTATGAGCTTGTGAAACCCCTCACCTTGGAAACATTTGCCTTTTTAGCTTCCAGTGAATCCATAGTTCAGCCAGCTCTGAGATCCAGCTTGTCTTGTATGTTATCCACTTGCTCTAAACTCCACTTTCTTTGAAGTCTGGAGAACTGTATGCTCACTGCAGACATCCTGCCACGCTGCTATGGCCAGAAAAAAAGTGATCTGCTGCAGGGACCTCCTCTTCTGCTTGTAGGCAGCCAGCAAAGACGGCTGATAGGCCTTTTCAGCCACATTAATGCCAAAGGCTCCTGCAAGGCACTCTCCTTCTCACTATGGAAGGAAAGGTGGTAAATAAAACCAGAAACTAAGCCACAGCTCACAGGATGCACAGTCTTACCATCCTGAATGCAAGTATTTCTTTCATCCAATGTATTTCAGTGCCCAAATATTTAACTAAAACCTCAGCATTTCAACAAAAATATGACCCACAAAGCTAAATCGCAGCTTTTTCTATGAACAAGCCTCTATTTCCCTCAAGTAACCAAATCAGCTTGAGTATATTCCTGAAGGCCAAATTCCAACATGATACAGGAAGCTCACCATGCTGCAGATAACATCAGTTGTCTACTGAGACAGCTGGCCAGATCTTTGCTGCTTTGTCAGCTCAGGATTCCCAGCTGTAGATCTCTCCCAGGAAAGAAAATCCAGTAGAGCTGACAAACATATAGAGAAGGGAGTGAAGAAATTAAGATTCTTGTTTGTATTTCCACAAATTTCTCTCGCTTCTCTTGCTCAGAGACGCCGCTGTGTTTGTGTACACCCTCCAGGCCCATGTATCAAAGAGTTGGAAGAAGACCTGGAAGCTGAGCATCCTATAAGAACACAGGTAACAGTATCTAAGGAGGAAAAAACTCCTCAGGGGAATGATTACACCTCTGAAAACCCCTAACAACATTAAACTACTAATTAAAAAAAAAAATTCCTCATGAAAGAGTAGTAAGATGGACAACCATCTTGAACTCTAGTTTTAGCCTATGCAAACTCACTGTTATAAACTGCACATGCTACTCCTTTCATAGAAACCTCTGAAGAAACCAGCTACTGATGGGATAGTCCTCCACAGAGCAAGAGAGTAACAGGTCAGGGAAAATGGGCATTTCTCTGTCCTGTGCTTCAGCTATCAAGTCACTCCACCCACTTCTTACAGTTCTGTGGTGATGGATGGATCTACTCTAATAAATCTTATGTAAATTGCCAGGATGCAGTTGTTAAATATATAATCAGATTCATTAACAATGGAAAAGCCTGAAGATAATTTAGTCCCCAAAAGGTTGTATTTTAATAGAATACCCTGAACACATTCTAATGACTAGTACAAATAGACAGCATCAATAATAAGTAACATTTCTATTTCAATTCACTTTAGAAATGCTAGCTAATTAATTTTCAACCGTAGCAGGAGATAGGTCAGTGTTGTTAGACACCTTGCACAGGTGGGAAAACAGAGGTGAAGGAACTTGTCCAGTGACACAAAAAGCAGCAATGTCAGTTAAAGCACAGCATAGCATTTGGGAATTCCTATTCCCTCTCGGAATATGCCTGACACTTGCTACTATTGTTTCCAAAATGGTTATGCTTCTAAGTATACACAGGCTCTTTGGCATGAAATAAGAATTTCTTCCCCTCTTTCCCACTAGGTGGAGAAACAAGGAAGATTGCCTGGAAGAAGCTGGTGTTGCAACACAGCTCAGGTCAGACACCTTCCCAGCATCTGAGCATCTTGTCTCTTTCCTCAGAAAATGAGAAACGTCACTTGGACTCTCCAAAGGAGAAGCTTCTTCAGCAGCTTCTCTGTGCTCGTAAGCAGGCAAGATCCTGCAGACCCTACCCAACCTTCCCCTCACACTGCAGACCTTGGAAGGGGTAAAGCACTGAGGTTACATGAAGTTCACTGTGAGCTTTGTTCTTCCTGTTGTGTTGGAGTGGAAGGTGATCAAAGATTCATTAGAAAGTTGCTAATTCAGAAGCACAGGGTCAAAAGAGGAGGCAGAACTGTTATGTGTATTTTCTATTGTTTTGCAAGGAAAATACATGGCCTGCAGTCCAGAGAATTACTCTGAGCTTTAGCGAGGAGGCCTAGAGATGGTTAATCCTTCTGGAAGATACCAGCCACTGACCTTCTAATGGATTAATACCAAAGATGGGATTTGTCCCAAATACAGAGACTATTAAAGCTAAACAAAAGGCTTCCAGAAGCCTTTCTTATAAAGCATCCCCAAGGGCCTTATCAAGACTCCAGGGCTGCCAGATCCCAGCTGACAACATGTACTTGGCCCCTTCTCAGATCTAACAGAACTACAAGCAGGAAGCTGGGCTGCTGAAGCTGCTCCTTGAGCTAGAGGAGGCAGCCCTGCAGATCCAGACCACGAGCTCTACCCTGTGCAGGAAGCACACAGTTGCCATGGCTGAGATGGCAGAGCTTGTAGACAAGCCCCAGAATGAAAGCAAAGCTGGAGGTGGACAAACAGGTCATGAAAGCAGAGATGGATGACCTCAGCCCAAGCATGGAGTTTCTGCAGAAATCCAAGCTGAGAGGCCAGCAGGGAATTCCTCAACAAACCACCAATGCAGCCAAGGGTGCAGCCATCAGTACAAGGCAGAATTCAGCCCTCTGCAGTGGGAGCTCACTGATACCAGAGAACAGCTGTTTGCAGGTGGTGCTGAACACTGCCCGTCCTGGCTGATGGAGCAGGCATCCCCCTCACTAAAGATCAGGACACTCTGCACTCCCCCTGGCTATTACGGTCATCCCATTGTAATTACAACCAACTGGAATAAACTGAGTTTGCGAGAGAGGGAGGCTATTTTAGCCCTTCAAGCCTTACTCAGCATCATATGACTGACCTCTCTCTCACAGCTGAACGCAGATGCTCATGTTCACAAGCCAGAAGATAACCTGTCTGAAGCCAATGCCCAGTTGGTTGAGGTGGAGAAGAGCCAAGCTGAAACTAATGTCATCAGGCTCCAAGGTAAATTCCTTGACAGCTTTGTGCAATGTTACCTCCCTCTGATCCTCCTCTTCCCCTACATCTCATCCACTTCTGGCAGCCCTGCCCTGTCTCCTCTAGCAAATCTGCCCAATACTTCTAGCCTTCACTTCTCTCTCTCTCCAGTCAGGCTGAATTAGTTCCTTTCCTACTTTTTTATGCAGTTTTCCCACACCGAAAACAGCCAGCCGAGTCAGGAGCACAGGGAAGCTCGGAGCAGGCTTAACCAGATTGTCCACATGAATATTTCTCTCACCTCACAAGCAGATGACTTCAAGAGGCACCTGGATGAAGAGTCAAAGGTACTGGGGAACACCAACTGCCTACAGAGATTGCTGCTGTCATGGGACATGCAGTGCCTGCTCTTTTGCACACTGTTCACTTCAGAGTAACAGATCTTTTCTGTTAGCTCTCACAAAGGAAAACTTTCTCATCCAAATTAATCTCTGGGCTTGTTACCAGCTGATCTTGGAGGCAGTGTGGGGGACATAAGCCTTGTATGGATATGAAAATAAGATGCAGAATCTCCCATGAGTCAGCAGCAAAGAGCAGAACACACACCTTTGATTCTCAGTCCACTGTCCATTCAATGGATCATACAGCAGTTTATTTGCACAGATCACACAAGTTTGGCTCAAAAATATACCAGTATTTCAGCTCTCTGTCTGACATCTCTGTCTTGGAAATTTCTGCTTACCTCCAAAAAGGAATTCTAGTGCTGCACCTGTATATCAAAAGTCTGGCAAGAATTCTCTCTGTGTCCAGAATAATCACCAAATGGGTTTACTGTCATAATTCTTTTGAAACACTGTTTGAGAGAAAACGGTGATGATAACAAGCCAAGTCTGTTTTCAGTTGTATGAGCTCAATTCAATTCACTGCAGTACAGCAAAGAACAGGTACAGAGAAGAGAAACTTGGCTCCTGACCAGGAAGATATTTTGAAGCCCAACATGTTTATAGCTGGTCCAGAACTGAGTTGTTCAAGTGGAGCACTCCAGCTCTGGGGAGTGAGATCAGTGTATTCATACTTCCAATAGGACAGATGCATAGTAATGCGTGTGCTCTCTCTGGTCCTGCACTGCTGCTGTAGTGAGCCTGACCAACACCAAGCATGATTTGGATCGGATGAAAGACTAGTTGGAGGAAGAGGAGGAGACAAAACTGAACTGCAGTACCTGGTCTCTAGACTCAATACTGAAGTCACAATCTGGAGGACTAAATACAGGACTGATGCCACTGAAACCAAGTAAGCACTCAGCTTTCAGGGAGTCTGGGATGGAACTTAATGGCAGTCTCATTATTTAGTTTGGCTGCTGAGTCACAGCTTATAGATGTGATCTGTTAGGACTCAATTTAGTAAGACAAAGCGAAGGGTTCCAGCCAAGAGAAAGAAAGTAATACTTGGAATAATAAACAGAGACTATTGAGAACTAACACTTGTACACTGACAACAGAAAACAAACACTGATCCTTTCTGATAAAAGCTTGAATTTGGATAGCCTTTCTTTATTCCAGCAAGGACTTTACTCTTCTAGCAGCCCTACAAAAGCCACTAGCATTTCCTAAGAATAAAGCAAGCACCAACACAGATTAAACCCCTTAGAATCTGGTCCTTGAGATCTGGTATTACTAGGTCTAGGCTAGAAGTTAAGCCAATCTTTGCAGCAGTCTCTCTAACAGAGCTAACATAAAGGTGCTTTCACGTAATAGCAACAAAAGTTAAGGCATCTGGAGGCTTTCACTCTGCGCCTGAACAAGTTGAGACAAATGGAATAAGCTACTACATCTCAGCACGACTTTGTACTGAGACCCAGGAATATTCACAAGGGGGGAAGGCTACTTTGCTCTTAGACAATATCCTACCCGAATGGAAGGCTGAAGTGTCTGTCACCAGTTAAGAATCCAGCAATAAAGACCTCAGCTGCAGCCCAATATGCCTTATCTATCAGTGGAGGGGAAGAACCAGCCACATCCTACTAATGGTTTTACAGTCCCTTTTCTGAGACTGCTGTCAGGACTTCGCATTTTCACTAGTGAAAACAGTGATGGTGCTCTAGGAGAAGAGTGCTGCTGACTCCTACCATTCCTCACTCCATGAACCAGGATAATCTGCCCTCCTTCCCTCAGGACAAAGTTGGCTGTGAAGCTCCAAGAATCAGAGGTGACAGCTGAAATCAGTCCAAGCCTGGGATGCCAACACAGAGAAAACTAAGCAGAGGCTTCAGAACAAAGTGGGGGACCTCACTGTTGACCTTGAGAAGGCAAGAAATCCAGCCATTCAAGAGTGCATCCAGCACAAGCCTGACCAGCAAGAGCTAAGACCTGGTACCGGAAGCCCTCAAGTTGTTTTGTTAACTCAGGTTGGCTTTGGACTAGTCCCTTATTTCTTAAGATTTTAAGATCTCTCTATTAAATGTCAAGTAATCTGTATGGCCATGAGAAGCAAGGCTAAGATTTATCACATCAAGAGAAAACCCAGATGAGAGCCGCAGCTAATTCCTAGGAGCGCACAGCATGCTTCTCATAAGCTCATAAGCTGACTTCCAGAAACAAGAGTACAGCTAAAGCAAAAGCCCTTTACTGCAAGGCAAGGTATTCATCTTCTTTTTAAGGATAATGATATACTGCTTTGAACTTTTCAGTGTTGGTACCAGTGGGTTGGCCACTGGTTATTAGCCACCATACTCAAAGCAGATCTAAACAACATGTAGTTTAAACACTAGCAATGAATGCTCCTTCATTAAATTAGTATTTCTACTCTTGCTAGTGTTAGTGTAAGAGCATGAATAGTAGTGCAACTGTGGGACATTTGAATAAAAATGTTACTTAAAATAGGCACAAAGGCTGCTCCAAATCCACTGAAGTCCTTGGGTATCTGCCAATTACTGCAGTCAGCTTTAGAACAGGTCTCAAGTGCTGAAAATCCCACATACAGCATTACGTTACTGGGCTGAAAAAATCTGTTTCGCCATCACTTTCTTTAATGAAGCAGTTCTTTATTCTATGGTTCCTGTGGTGCGCTTGTCACCATGGTATCTGAACACATGTGTGGATCATAAGGATATGTAGAATATTTGTGATTAAAAGCTCCTAGGAAAGAAAAATTTACCTTTAATCTTTCCCTTCAAGACAAGCAGTTAAACGCAGTCTAAAATAGTCTTGAATAACATCTTGTTTGTAACTGCATCATCTTTGAAATAGAAAGAGTCACACTAATCAACCCAGGCAATTACTAACAGCACATCTGCACAAGGAATATCTGAAGTGGAAAACATTTGCTCCACAGCAGCATCATTATAACCGCAGGAGCAAGGAAGACTATCACACTGATGGGAACTGGGTGATCTTGTTAAATTCCTAATGGTGAGGAAAGAAAGCCTCGTAAACATTTTAATCATGCGTTCACAGTGACCAAGAGAAACTCTGCCAGTCATTAGAGTGGCTGCCAATTTAACTGTGACTAGCTGGCAGGACGTGCAGGGAAGTGAAGTGTAAAGAAAACTTGTGTCCAGTGAATGCTTGGCTTTATCTTTCCAGGCCAGTGCTGCTTGTGCTGTCCTGGACAAGAAGCAGAGAGCCTTTGATAAGATGCTAGCAGAATGGCAACAAAAAATGCAAATTGCTGCAGGTGGAAGTGGATAGTTCCCAGAAGGAATATACACAACTGAAAATTTGGAGCTTAAAAGTGCCCATGAAGAATGGAGTACCTGGAATCTATGAAGAAGGAGAATGAGGCCCTTCAGGGTAAGTACTGGTTTGATGTTAAAAAACCTCTGCAAATCATAAGCCCCTTGATTCCTACTGAATGATCTCTTGTAGTGTCTTCCAGCACCACTTCCACTTTTCTTATTTCTAGCAGTGCTTTCACTCTCTGGGAACATACCTTTGATGCACCTGAAGTCGCAGGTTAGATTCTGCTCTTGGGACAGAGCCTGCACTCACACACATGCCACCCCTATCAGATCACCCAAGACTGTAACTAGCACCAGTCTACTGCTTCCAGGGAACCGACTCTGGGGATAACATTCAGAATCGAGGTCCTTTCTGAACCCTCAAAATGCAATCACAATAGCAGCTTGGTTGTACTCGCTGTTATATTAGGAGGTCATTACTCCAGGCTGGGCCAGGTATCACACATAAGAGCTCCACATAAGACACTAATGGACTAGTTATGGCATTAGGCTTCGATAAGACACAGGCTGCAGTCCCAGTTCTGGCTACCAACATTCTCTCTAATTCTGAGCACTTCACTTAGGGTACTACTAACAATGGCCAGCTTTACCCTGGGAGGATGATGTTCCCTTTAACCTCAGTGGGGAGGATTAGGCATCTCCAGGAATCAGTTCAGAGCAAGTCAGTTAAACTCCTGCTCAGAGTCTCTCTCTTGGCATCACTTCTCCCCCACTAGCTCTACAGGGAGACCAGCTGCCTTGGCTCCATTTTTTAAAAAACACAAAAAACAAAAAACAACCCACTTCTGTAAATTGCAAAAATTGATCTCTTACAGGAGGCTGGAAGATGACACTGTAAATATTTAGAAGATGCTACAATCTGCTGCCCTTGCGGCCAACAGAAAACAGTGATGGCCTCCCTGGCACAGACCCAGTGTTTTCTACGCTATCTCCCCCAACCCTTTGCGCTGGCCTACATCAGCTGGCAGAGAGCCCCATTCTGCTGTAGAGAGACGATGTGGTGTCCTGTTTTCATTTTGTAAGAGCAACCATCTAAAAGTGGGAGGGGGAAGGCTGGATAAAAACCGGGAAAAAATTTCTCTGGATTTAATGGGCTTCATTCTTCCACGAACACATGCAGCTAGCAGCGCTCATTCAGAAATCCAGGATAATATTTAGCAACAAAAGAAAAGGACGGCTGATATAAAGTGACTGGAACCATTTCAGGCCACTTCCATTCAAAGACTCTGGTACACTTGGTAAAGTTCACAGTCCTGAAATAAACCTATCAAATGAAATATCCGTTTTCTTCCCTAGAGGAAATTAAGGATCTAATCAATCAGCTGAGGGAGGAAGGTAACAGCATTCATGAGCTGCAAAACGTAGAGACTGGAGATTGAGAAAGATGAACTGCAGGTGGCACTGGAAGAAGCAGAGTCTTCCTTGGAGGTTAAAAATGCTACAGATGTAAAAGCTGCATGTCAGCCTGGTGCCTGCTGTCCACATTCCATCAGATGGATTTTGTATGTATAACCCCACAAAGGGCATTTATTCATCCGCCTGTTGCCCTCTTCCTTGCAAGCTAAAGAAAGTAAACTGATTTGCATGCAGCTCAAAGTGGCTCAGGTTAAAGCTGACATTAACAGGAAAACATGAGAAGGAAGAACTTGAAACAACCAGGTATAGCGATGATATAACATTAAGCCACAGGCAAAGGCTGCAGCATGGAGGTTTTAAGTTAGACACTAGGAAAGTTTTATAATACTAAGGGGAATTACTGCTTGGACCAGATTGTCTGGAGGTTGTAGAGTCTCCATTATTGGAAGTTAAGTGCAGTCTGGTCACAAGTTGTCTAGCGGGACTGGTTTAGCAGGAAGTGATCCAGATTTTAGGCAGTAGATTTTTAAGATGACCTCTTGAAAGCTCTCGTAGCCCTATGTCTTAAAAGAAGGTATTCATGAATGGCTTGGTGCAAAATCCTGGTATGTCAGTTTTAAACAGGTTTGAAAAGTTACTGTATTTTTATTACTTGGTGGGCAATAATTTCATACAAAGGCTGGATCACACTCAACATAACAGAATGCTGTACCATATGCTTCACTGGACTCCGCAGAAATAATCACCAGCATGCAATTGAGTCTCTGCAGGCGAGTCTGGAGACTGAAGCAAAGGGGAGTGCTGAAGCTCTCGGGCTCAAGAAGATGGACGCTGACCTGACCAGCATGGAAATGCAACTGGATCCTGCCAATGGGAACAACAATGAGCTTGTCAGGACACTGGATAAACTACAACAGCATGTCAAAGTAAACTGGAGAGGGTGGAAGCAGGTGCCTGGATAGGAAAGCATACCAGTTCTATTTTATAGCTTAAGCAACAAAGCAGTAGATTGTGTACTCTTGTTTGGACAGACATCTTGCACAAATTGTGGATTTATATTCAAAAGCCCTGGTTCTCCCACTCATACCAATTTCAATCTGCAGTAATTCCAACTAACCTTATACAAGACAAGCACTACTGTCACCTTTTGTCCAACTAGAAACCCAAAGAACTATTCATATGTAATTAAAACAAAAAAGTTCTGCTTTTAAGAGAAGTTGCAATTGCTGTTTGAACAGAAATGGACTAGAAACTAAAAGAGATGTAAAACTAAGGAGCTTCCTCTGGCTCTTCATTTCTAAAATAAAACTAAGTAAGTAAATTAGTGAAAGGCTAGTCTCTTTGTTGGAATAAAGTGATACAACTGCTGCCAGAAATTCAATTTCAGTAACTTAAAGAGTAACAACAAAGATTCTTTCTCTCTATACACATGCATATATATATACACACCAACCTACCTTGTCCTCAGTTACATCAGTCTCAGTCAGAAGTAATTCTCTTATATCATTGTAGCCACACTGACTTTAAGACAGACATACATAATACTGGGATCCAGCAATGGTTTGTTTGGGGTTTTTTTTGTGGGGGCATTGTTTTTTTAAATTATTTTTAAATTTGGCACCACCTTAAAGAACAGCTTTGCAGAGACCTCCTACATCTTTCAGCTTCCTCTCCCTTTGTTATTTACATTAATCTTCATCTTTGGATCTAAATAGATGTGGATGCTTGCCAGCATGAGGAGGAGCTGCAGGAGTGGTACATGCCCACTACAGGGAGAGCTGGAAGAAGTGCAGACTGGCCTGGAGGGCAGTGAGCACTCTCACAAACTCTAGGAGCAGGTAAAGGTCACGGAGAAGACATAATGAACTCAATGTCCACGGACAGAGAAAGTAGAACTATTTATGCGACAGCTATCTTGTCAGAGAGTTTATGTGCAAGTGGTTTAACATCAAGTCTTAACTCTGGGTAAGAAGTGCAGGATTAGGCCAATAATGGATAAATATAACAGTGGTCTATAAGATAGGTCTGATTACAGAACAGGAAGAGCTCAGCCTTTAGAGATATTACACTGATAGCAGGATTTTTAAAAAAGCACAACCTTGGCCCAGCTTTGCTCCTAGCAAGGCCTATGAAGAGACGTCTAGCAAATTTGGTGGAAGAATTAAGACAGCGCTGAGCACTTTTGAAAAACCCACCTTAAAAGGGACAGTGTAAAATTCTGCCTCCATTGAAGCTATAGTTTTACTAGTTGTTTCCATGGTGCTCGGATTTCTTCCACAGACTCTAGCCCACAGTGAGATCCATTTTAGTGAAATTTTAAGCATCCTTGTGTTACAGATTGCAGTACGAAATAACATACCTACCATTTCGTTCTGTGCATAGATTTAAGAAGCTACTTTAACATCACCATTACAGTCTGCAGTTCTTTTCCATAAAGACCACACATGCTAACATTTCCAAGGAGAAAAGTATAACTTCTGGAAAGGACTGATAATAAAAGAAGCATTTCTCAGCTGCAATTATGGGACATCAGTTATAAAAGCTGAGTTGTAAATATGGCTTTTATTCAAATAGGTTAAAAACCGCAACCAATATATTCACTTCCAATTGACTGATAATAAAAGGATAAATTTTTAGCAGGTGAACTGCTACTTCCATACCAAATTTGGGGTTTTAAACTTGCTTGTTATACAAAACCTACATAGCACAGAACTTGTGCAGCATTCTGGAGCACAATGGCACATTAACATGATGTTGTTCTGCTGAAGAGTAGCTTGTGTTGCTAGAATGAAGTTTTTTTATTAAAGTCTTTGTAGTTCTCCTTCCTTAGAATGTTTTTTTTGTTTGTTTATTATTTTTACAGCAGCAACAGCAGTCCTCCAATGATTTGTATCAGTAAACAGTAAGCACTAAATGAGCTGTGGGGCTCCTATTTTCCATGAGATAGAGACACATACATATTGTAAACTGCAGAGCAGAGACTATGTTTGTTGAGAATGCAGTCAAATACAGTTTCAGTTGGGTCTAAAGCCAGCTGCTGCTACTGCAGCATAACTTTGAAATAAATAATATTGTTATATAAACTCAAATCCATACACAGAAATTCAGGAAAACAGGCTCAGACTCGAGGCCTTCATGAACAACAGGATCTATTTCTGCCTCAGAGGTGTGTATCATCATTTTAGCTCTCATTTAAGCATGCAAGTAAATACACAGGTCCTAATGTTCCATAATGCAGATCCAGTGGGGATGAATCCCACTTGGCTTAACAGCGCACAATTTTACAGAGAAAAAACAAACTATAGAAAACTGTGATGCACAAATTATCTCTTTGAGAGCCAAATGGAAGAGCTAAGCAGGTAAGACATTCTGGGTCTCTAAGACTTCTTTCTACCCTCTAGAATCAGTCTGCTTACTATTAAATGAAAGCTGGAGCCTGACCTTCAACACACTACTAATGAGCATGAGGAAATCATCAGTGAGTACTGAGCAGCTGATGAGAGAGCAAAGAAAACTGTGGCTGATGTAAGTCACCTCCCCCACCTTTCTGCCCTTTACATTGGTAGCTGGAAACCTTAAGGTGTATATTCCATTATTTCTCTCCAGTGCTGATTTGAAAGCAGTGTTAATAATACGTTAGCACTTGCATTGCTTTTTATGATCCTGAAAAGCAGAATGCATGTTAGCTCACTGATTGCAGCCTGGCAAAATTAATCCACAAAAGAAGAAATCCGCTTCCTCTTTGCCTCCCTGGTAATCTACATCACAGATGGCACCCTGAGGAATTCCTCCATTTCCTCTCAATTTGTCCTTTCTTTCACTTATTACACAACTCCACTCATCACACCTATCAGGCCTCCAACAAAGAGTAGGCCGGCTTCCCTCTCTAGCTAGTCAATGGCATTCATAATTGGCACAGAGGGGAGAAAAGTTGCCAGCACCGAGCAGATTGCTCCTTTGGCACTGTGCTGACAACTGGCACTTCAGAAATATCATAGCTAGCTGTGGATTTAATGCACAGCATTTCCTCCCAGAGTGAGGCTGAGCCTTCTGCCACCTTTGTGCTTCCAGCTACTGCATGTTCAGGCAGTATCTTCACCTTCCATCTACAACATGCTCTCAGCCACGTTCTTTCCATTGAAGGGTAGAAACAAAAGCCTGAAGTGTCATTAGAACTAAAGCTATTGACTTAATAATAGGTGGGGATAATACCTTTGATTAGTCCAGTGGTACTAAGCAAGCATACCACCACCTGGTTTATGGTCTGATCTAGAGTTGACCAAGTCAGTTGGGATTACTTCCATTGATTTCAGTGAACTGTGGATCCAGTCTTTAGAAAGGCAGCCTATGATACACAGAAAAACTAAAGATAAGGCAAAATTTCTCAGAAGGTAACATACAGATATCAGGTCTACACATCCTAGCTTTCAATGATCTGTATAAATAGCTGTGCCGTCAATCTGTTTCATACCTTCATCACAGGCTTCCTGTGTGGCAAAAGATCTGTGTCAGGAGCAGGATCATTACATGCACCTGGAAAAGATTAAGAAGAACTATTAAACTGCAATAAAAGACCTGTAAGTCAAGATGGAATTGGCTGAGCAGTTAGACCTGAAAGGAGGAAAAAAAAGCACCATCATGAAACTCCAGGGTAAGAAAAACACATACAAATATATTAGAAAGATCATTCCAGCAGAGCAGCTATGAAACTCTTTCTTGCACCTGAGCTTCCACGTTCAGCACAAATACCTGAAAAGGAACATTTTCATTTAACAACCAACATGTCCCAAAGGGAATGCACTAATTTAAGGAAATCCAGACTAGGCAGAAAAGATGCATGTAGGACACTCTCAAGCCACTGGAGCGCAAGAGACTTCAGCACTTTGCACCCCATGCAGAACTCATCAATCAGAATCTTTATGGTGCTTGAGTATAGCAGTAACGAGCCACTGGTATCAGCAGCTGATCTACACCCACAAAGGAGAATCCACAAGGTGTACCGTCATCAGTGGCATGACTTGCCATTTATTTTTCAACTGCAACAAAAGTAGAGCACAAGTAGCTTCAAATTCCTGGGGTAGATACCATCTTCCTATTCCTTTTTCTGATCCTCATAATTGCACATAGATTATCCTTCTGCTCCTTTTCAGATTAAGGAACTGGGAACAGACTAGACTCTAAACAGAAATACCATGTAGAGACTGAAAATTCTGCACAAGAATAAGAGGCCTCTCAAGGAGCTGGTCTTCCACAAAAGATGGCTACAAAACCAACTAGTGCTATGCAGGCACAACTGGAAAAGATGCAGAACAAACTGTAAACTTAGAAGAGGCAACTTGAGGAGGCTGTATGTATTCCCTGCTCCAGCTCACCATTTCGTCACTTGGGAGTTGGACTCAATAATCCTTATGGGTCCCTTCCAACTTGAGATAGTTTATGATCACACAATCGCACCTTGTGCACACCAGGGGCATTTTGCCTCTCCAAAACACATACTGCAGGAAGCACACATTCAATTTATACTGACAGCATCCCTAGACACACAACCCACTGTAGACTTGCACGCACCTTTTGAGACATTCACCCAAAAGTGTGCATCATTCTCTACAAAGGATTCTTCTCTCCCTTCTCTGCAGCCACTTCCTGTCCTCAAATACAGTCTCTAATGTACAGCACAGACATCAACACGCAATTTTAAAAATACCTATTAACTACCATTCTTAAGAGTCATGACTACTCTTCACCTTGATGTCATTATGCACAGATATCAGACATGTTCTAGGTCAGTTTTTTCCGCTGCAAAGATTTCTCTTGTTAAATCAAACTGGTTTTGGTGCAGGAACAGGAGGCTTAGCCAGAACCTGGCCAAGTAAAGAAAGACCACACATGAACTGGATGATGCAGAGGAGAGGGAGATGGGATGGTTGAATCAGCTCTTAACAAACTGCACACCAGGCATGGTGTCTCAGCAAGCAAAGGGCTTGCTTTCTGGGAAGGTTATCCAAGTGCCTCAATCCTCTTCCTCTGTGTCAGTGGCTCAGGAATAGCCACTGAAGGTGGAGCTTGCATGTTTGAACCCACCTGCCATGAATTTATTAGAGTAGAAAAGGGTGTGGGATGGTGATGAGGAAAACATAGGTATGTTCTCAACACCAGCTGACTTGTGCAGTTCCCTATGAAAGGGAACAGGGATATTCCCCAAGACTCTCTACGCACAGAGATAAGTTGTGAAATGGCTAATGGTTAGTACAGTTTCACTAACGGTAAAACAGGGGAAAAAAGCAGCATCCCTCTACTTCCAAAAGGGATGCACATTAAGGGCTAAATCTTTTCTCAAGGTCACCAAAATTGCATAGCAAGTAAAAAGCCCACCTCATCCTGGCACGGTACTCCAGGACACTTCTGTACACCCCAGCAGTCTAGCAGGGAAGTCAGGGACCAAAAGTATACAAAGCAAGTACCACTCAATTCCTACTCCCTCTCCTCCTTCCCCCGATGTGAAAACAAGGGGCTGCACATCATTGCTTATCAAATGTGCCTACACATTATAGCATTTCTACCTTCTTTCTCAGCAAGGTTTTGAAAGGTAAATAAAATGCTACTGCAACACAGCTTCAGTCTCCTCTTTTCTTGCAGAGTACTGTGTATCTTGCCAAGAGCTGCCCATTGAAAAATTGCTGTAGTACTGATTAAAACAACAGGTCTCCAATATCAAGAAGTGGCCTACCTGGGAAAAAGACTAGAAGACAGAAAAAGTGTGCAATGAACTGCAGATGGAAGAATTATCTGTATCAGACCTGGAAACTTGCAAATATATTTCTCAGGTATACCTGGAGTGATAGAAGATATCCAACACTACTTGAAAAGGATCTGTGCTAACACAGGTTTGGGATTTTTCAAGTCAAGAAGGTACAATCTGGGCCACCTCCTGCAAATAATTCCCCTCATCAATAGCCTTCATTCATAGTCTTAATAAAGATTATTGCATGGGGAAAAACTTGAATTTGTTTGCAGCAAGACAGCAGAACATAGTGTTCGGAATTGCTGCTCAAACCTAAGATGCTAGACATAGCGGGGTGCTGCAACAGGAGGGTGGAGTAGCACAAAAAGAACAAATTCAAACAAACTGGGAGGCAGAAATGGCTCCTGTGGCAGCACAGTGGGGTACAGTCTGCAGGACATAAGACTTTGTTGGTTGTGGGAGAATTACTCCCGAACTAGGAGGGCTGACCCTTAGGCCTGGAACCAGCCAATGTTAACAACGCCAACGAACAATTTTGCTGCCATAATCTAAAAAAAATGGTGATAAACACTGCTGCTGTTTCTTTTCTAGTGATCATTTTCTGTAGGAGCTAGAGTAAAACACTGTTGTCATCCAAACATCCTGCTGTTGTTCACCAAGCCCTGCTTGGACAACTGGAACAAATGCATTTAGGCATAAAACCTTTGAAAAGCAGGCTAACAGTACAGATGCTGCCAGATGTCACACACTTCACACTTTGCTCTGAAGGGGGTCATTTAGAACCTGAGCCTAGGGGCCTGCCGGCCTGAGCACGCAGGCCTCTACCTGCTTCACCACAGATCTTCTCTGGCAGCAGGGGAAAAGCAGTCAGCATCAAGCTCATCATCACCTAGAAAGCCAGTATGCAAAAAGACTGCACAGTAAAAGTCTGGTCAAGCTGCACGCAGTGGGAGCAGTCTTCCTTCTTTCTCATTCTGTATTATGACCACTGCACACATTCCACATAAAGTTAAAACAGGAGTTGGCAAGATGGACACAATATTAAGTAGCAAAAAAGCAAGACATTTGGATACATGGATTTTCCCTGCTTAAAAATCCCAGATTTGCAGTTATTTAAATATCATCAGTGACTTTATCTGATCTTAAGGCAACGTTCTTGACATTTCAAGAACATTACTCATGAAAACCGATTTTGACAAATTACTGTGATCTAGACAGCAGTTCTAAAGAAGCAGGGAATACAATTAGGAGAAAAAAATAAAGTTTTTGCATCTTTTAAGCATCAGGCATGATGTGACAATGTGCTGGGAACTGCTGTATTTTCAAATACTTGGGTAAACAATGCACATCTACAATGCCTCTTACAGCAAGTATTTTTATCCACATCTACCTGTTTGTATATATAACAGCCTGCTTCCAAAAGACCTCTTTTTGACTAGCTGCTACCCATCTGCATGCATTTGCTGCACAAGGATGTCCCAGCTCAATTTTTTTTTCATATATATCTTAAGGTCAGACTGCATCTAAACTACTTTCACTAAGATCAGTTCAGCCCTGCTTCCAAGGTCTTAATCTCAAAAACATTGGCATCCTTTCTGGATTAGCACAGCATAATTGTATCAGCAATACAGCAGGAACAATGGTGGAAAATTCTCTGGAAAGCTTTGCTGGAGACTGGGCCTTAGCTCTTAATGCTTAAAAGCTCTGCAGAGTTCCTCATTTAGATACTTTCACTCCATCTGGTGAAAATAATTTTGTAAACATAAAACCATACTTAAATGTAATTTCATTCCTGTTACGTAATTTTACTTGGCCCAGTTGCGTATCTTTAATCTGTGCAGTTGATCTAGTTTTATCGTTAAGCCAGTAAGGGGTGCAATGATTACGTACCTCACAGTTACAGAACCATAGTAACACTGATTTAGGAGACCTGAGAGTCTAGCCTCCTTCCCAAATACAAGATCTTGTATTGCACTTTTGCCATTCTGACAAATATTTGTCTGACCCATACTTAAAAAAACCTCTGAAAAGAGCCCTTCCTCCTGCCAAGTCAGTCCAATACAGGGCTTGACTACTTCAAAGGAATCACTGAGAATTTTTTTCACTGTAACCTAGATCTGCCTTGCTGTTATCTTTGCTTATGACTTCTTGCCCTACCTCCAGTGGACATAAGAGAACAAATCGTTCCTTTCCTCATAGCAGCAGCCTTTTATCTATTTGAAGACTTACCACATCCTTCCTCAGTTTTCTGTCCTCTCAACAGGCTCAGCTAAAGTCATGTGTTCAAAGACTCTGATCATTATTGCCACCTTTTTCTCCAAATCATCCATATTTCTCTTATGCGGAGCCCAGGACTGGACATACTCTTCTAGCGCAGCTCAGCAGAGCAGGATCCCTATGTGTTACTAGCATCTTCTTACCTATACGGACCTGCACGGTGTTTGCCTCTTCTGCAACAGCAAGATGTTACCGACTCCTATTCAGTTTACAGCACACAGTAGCCCCTCCATCCTTTCCTGCAGCACAGCCAGCTGCTGAATTCTTCTGAGCCTTGTAATTCTGAAGTTGATTATGTTAAAGTGTACAGCAATGCACCTGCTATTGTACCACATCCTATTTTTTCCACAGAGCTCCCATTTTGAATCCTAGTTCTATGACTGTGTTTATTCTGCCTTCAAACTTGATCTCATCTTCAAATGCAGTAATTACATTCTTTATTTCATCATGGATGAGTAATGGACCCAGGGTAATTCCCTATACAAGCACTGATATCAAGTACATTTTTCCTCAACCAGTTTTGCAACTCCCTTAGAGCAGTATCATCTAGACTGGTTTCCCAGTTTATTATTAGAATATCCTACAAGCCAGTGTCAGAAGCTCTACTAAAAAATCAAAATATATGACATATACTTCTTGTCCCTTATCTGCAAGCCTTGTTATGCTGCCAGAAAAGGAAATTAGATTGGCTCAATTCATTCACAACGGAGTCATACTGGCTAGCATTCACCTTCTTGTTTCCTTCTAAAGGCTTATAAATTGTTCATTTTCTCTCAGACTCGAAATTAAACTCACTACTCTATTGCTCCTCAGTATATCATCTGGGAGTCAATAATCTCTCCTCATTCACTCAGACTTGCCTTTTGTTGTTGTTGTTGTTGTACTTGAGCTCACACAACCTCACAGGCAATGGAGTTTAAAGTTTTACAGAAGCCAAACCATGAGATCCCAAACAGCAAGCAGCTCCTCAAGGGGATTAACAGCAGGGCAAAGTACTACACATGCACTTCTTCCTATATTCCAGCCAGATAGGAGAAAAGGTCCTGCAGCATCTAAATGAGTTAGGATAGGATTGTTATCCTCTGCCACAGAGAGCGCCTTCCTTCCATCCTTCAGTCTCCAAAAGGAAAGTCACAAAGACTCCTAGCATGGTAGTTCTCCAAGTCTCTGTAAGTCAACCTACACTGAAGCAGCCCAAACGATCTCCCTTCAACTCCTCACACCCTCTTCCCCAAGCCTACAGCTCTCCCCTGCCAACCTCTACCTCAGGAGACTTCGCACAAACCAGCCCCTCCAGCAGCACTTTGGGCCTCCCCAAACCCAGACAGCCCCCAGACACCTAGCTCCTGCCCCTCCCAACAGAGGCAGCCATAGCCTCCTTCACTTCACAAGGCTACAGAGCACCAGAGATAACAAAACCTCCCTTCCCCTCCCTCCCCCTCTGTCAGGGGGACCGACAATTCACTGCGCACGCGCACTCCCCACCGCGAACCCGCGCACGCTCCCGCCACCTTTGTGTGAGCCGCGGCCACGGCGCGCGCCCCCACCTCCTCCCCC
>VYZV01034450.1:236569-250350 GCA_013401275.1 Pandion haliaetus | reverse complement strand
TGGATGGATGGATGGGAGAGGTGGAATGGGGGGGGATGGGTTGGGATGGAATGCTTTGGGGTCAGAGGGATGGGGTGGGATGATTTGGGATCCATGTGGGAGTAGAGCAAAGAGGGACTCTGGAGCAGGGACCACACAGAACAGCTCTGCCTTCAAATGGCCTCCAGCCCCAAGTGACCCATCCCCATGGCTCCTGGGCCACCATCACCCCTCTCTGTCTTCCAGGCATTGACTGGGCCCCTGAGAGCAACCGGCTGGTGACGTGTGGGACTGACCGCAATGCCTATGTCTGGACGCTGAAAGGCAACGTCTGGAAACCCACCCTCGTCATCCTGCGGATCAACCGGGCCGCCCGCTGCGTCAAGTGGTCCCCCAAGGAGAACAAGTTTGCTGTGGGCAGCGGCTCCCGGCTCATCTCCATCTGCTACTTTGAGCAGGAGAATGACTGGTGAGGGTCTGCCATGCCCTCGCTGAGTCTGTCCTAGGGGAGATGGAGGGGAGAGAGATGGAGGGGAAATGGAGAAGAGATGGATGGATGGATGGATGAAATGGATGGATGGATGCGGAGGTGGACTGGGAGATAGGAGACCAGAGGAGTTGGAGATGAGACAGAGAGGAGGAGGTGGAGACAGATGGGGAGATGGAGGGAGGTACTCCCCATGCCTGAGCTGTTACTGCAGGATCGTGGCCCAGGGTAGGTCCTGGCACACTTGGAGCCCTGACCACCCTCAGCCAGCCCCCCCAAAAGCCCAGGGTGGTTCCCAGGGATGGTGATGCTCCCCCACTGATGCCAACCGCTCTCCACGCAGGTGGGTTTGCAAGCACATCAAGAAGCCCATCCGCTCGACAGTGCTCAGCCTTGACTGGCACCCCAACAATGTCCTCCTGGCCGCCGGCTCCTGCGACTTCAAGTGCCGGTGAGGAGCAGTGGAGGTGGATGACTGGGAGGATCTGAGGTGGGGGATGCCCCAAGGATGGTTTGGGGTCCCGCCCTGGGACAGCACAGAGGTGTGTGGGGCAGCCCAGTGCCCTGGCTCGCCCATGGGGCAGGCTTCACCCCTCGGGTGCTGCTGGGAGTGAGGGAAGGGGTACGGGGGAGATGTGGGGAGGGCTGGGGGGTGCCCTGGGGACCATCCCAGCGTTACGGCATTCAGCAGGGCATGAGAGGCAGCGGGGCACCCCACAGGCTCTGGCAGGGAAACTGAGGCACGCAAAGGGGCAGGGATGGAGGCAGCTCCGGTGCAGTGTCCAGGGTCACATGGCAAGGTTCTCCCCCACCACCTAGGATCTTCTCAGCCTACATCAAGGAGGTGGAGGAGCGGCCCAGCCCCACACCGTGGGGCTCCAAGATGCCCTTTGGGGAGCTGATGTTCGAGTCGAGCAGCAGCTGCGGGTGGGTGCACAGCATCTGCTTCTCAGCCAGTGGCGCCCGTGTAGCCTGGGTGAGCCACGACAGCACGCTCTGCCTCGCCGANGGGCTGGGGCAGCCATACTGTGGGTGGCGGGGGGGGTTGACCCCAAAACTGACCCAGGGATGGAGGCATCAGGGTTGGGTTGGGTTGGGCCAAGCAAACATGGATGGAGGAGGCGGCACATCCTCACCTTGTGGCTTCCACCCGTGTTACGAGCTGTGCCAGTCTCAGCGCAGAGAGGCTGTAGCTCGGCTCACTGCTAACACACTGCCCTCCCTCATAGCGTTGCCTCCCTGTGCACTGAGACCCTGCCCCTCCTGGCCGTCACCTTCATCACTGAAAACAGCCTGGTGGCCGCGGTGAGTCCGGGCTGGGGACATGGGGCGGGCGCCGTGCCGGGAGCTGGCAAAAGGGCGCTAAGCAGGATGACCTGGTTGCCCAGGGCCACGACTGCTACCCGATGCTGTTCACCTATGAGGAGAGCCAGGGCACCCTGACCTTTGGGGGGAAGCTGGATGTCCCCAAGCAGAGCTCCCAGCGCGGCCTCACTGCCCGCGAGCGCTTCCAGAACCTGGACAAGAAAGCGAGCTCGGACACCACCAACGCCACGCTGGACACCCTGCACAAGAATAGTATCAGGTGCGTACTGGGGGGGGGTGAGCGGGTGGAGGGACAGGCTTGGCTGGGTCACCCTGGGGGCTGCTTGGGGGTGCTGGTCCCCAAGCATCCCCTGGCTGTGTTGCTGTCTGGCCCGGGAGTTGGGACAGCCCTGAAGCATCCCTAGGAGCATCCCTGGATATCCTCAAGAGCATCCCTGCACATGGGTGGAGGAGTTAGTGAGGTCCAACCCCAGGAGCTGGGACAGCCCCAGCGCATCCCTGGAGCATCCCTATACATGGATGGGGGAGACGAAGGGGTCCAGCCCCAATCCCACCCACCAGCTACTGGGCAGCCCTGAGGGCTCGGCAGGGGCCGGGGGCTGACTCCCCGCCACCTCTTTGTGCCCTGCAGCCAGATCTCGGTGCTGGCAGGCGGGAAGGCCAACTGCTCACAGTTCTGCACCACTGGGATGGACGGTGGCATGAGCATCTGGGATGTCAAGGTAAGGCATCCCCACAGTGCCACAGTCCCCCCCGCGCTGGGAGCATCCAGCGTTGAACCCTTGTTAGCCACAGCTTTAATTGCAATCTCTCACTCCGCTGCTGCACAGCTCTTTGCTGTGGTGGGGAGCCCATCCTGCCCACGGGGGTCCCACGGTCCTGGGTGAGATCTCCTTTAACCCAGGGTTGGGCGGGGGACACCCCTGGGTGGCACTTTCACAGCTCACCATCAGAGGGGTGGGTTGATGCTAGCCTTGCGCAGGGATCCAGCACCCTCTCCTGGCTTCAGCTTTACCCACATGGCTTGAAAAATGAGCCAAAACCAGTCGAAGTCGGGATCTCTTCCCCATGGGGATGGGTTAGCACTCCAGGGGACAGCTTCCCCCGCCCTTTCAACTCCCCAAGCACCTCCAGTTGCCTTGGTAAACAAAAAGCTGGTGACGAACGACCTCCCGGTTCATTTTTAGAGCCTGGAATCAGCGCTGAAGGATCTCAAGATCAAATGAAGGAGCCATCCGGGAAGGGCGTCCCGGCTGCCAGCCCACCCTTGCTACGCTGCGCCTGCCTGCTTTCCCCCGCGAGCCCCCGTGCCACGCGAGCCGGCCACAGTGCCACCAGCACGCTTCCTCGGCTGCCAGCCAGCCCCGGCGGCTGCTCTCAGACAAAGAAAAAGTTTTTTTTTTTTACTATTTTTTTTACCATCCTACCCGATGCTGGTCATACATCGCTTAAAGAAATCAAGAATAAAGTAAGGATTTTCCTGTATAAATCCAATGGGTTTTTTGCTTTTTTTTAAAAAAGTTCAACGCAAACATGTGTGTGATTAGAGCTCATCACGGCTGCTGTGCCGCATCTCACCATGGGTGTTCACATCTGTTCTGCTGCCAGCTCGGAGGATGAATCGGAACCGTGGGGATAAGGGGAACATCACCTCCCCGTTCCCTGCTTCAGCATGATTTCCAAACAGGACCAGTACTAGAGAAAAGGTAGGGGCGAGGATGGAGGTGGCATGGCAGCACAGGTTTCCCATATTTCAGCACCAAGCTCCTCCTGGACACCGGTCAAGTCCCATCAGGTGTGCAATTCCACACCCTGGGAGCCAGCTCGGAAACCTTGGGCTGCCGAACCAATCCTGCCGCTTTCCAGCCTGTTATCGCAGGCTGCCAGGCCATTTTGATCAGACCACCTCCGACTTCGACCTTCCTCATCTCTAACTCGGGCTACGAGCAGTCCTATCTCACAAAGGACAAAGCTGCTCCCAGGAGTGCCGAGGAGCCTTTGAAGAAGCTGTAAGAAAGCGGATAAATCTTTCTACATTTCAGAGCAGGGTTTAATTGCATTTGGTAAACAATGGGCAGGGTCACACATTTCAGAGGGTATGAAATCACGATGAAGTGGTTGGTAAGGGCTTTGGCGAAGGCAGAAGAAGAACCAGTACCCAGGCAGGTGTGTTAGAGCAGGCAAGATGCCCAGCCACTCCTCCACCATTGCCCTGTCTTAAACTGAGCATCTCTGCAAGGGCAATCCTACATTTCTCACCAAAAGGAAAAGGAACCTGTGCAGTGCAACATGGCTACTCCTCCGGCGATCAGATCTCCCTGTGACAGCTCAAGTCAAACCCCGTTCCTGGTGGTGCCCCTCGAAGCAGATCAGCCCTTACATTGACCATGGCCTGGGCGGGGAGTGCTGGCTGGCAGAGACAGATGGTGACATTTGGGTCCTGGCCCAGCCATTAGTTAGCAGGAGGTGTGTTCTACTGGGAAAAGACTTTTCCATCCACTTCTGCATGGCCACCCCACGTCAACAAGCCCCATCCCTCTCCCCCTCTACCTGTGGCTCCTGCCCTGCTCCATCCCAGGCATCAGCCCACTGCCTCCCACCACCCTGCTCCATCTGCCTTCCCTGCGCTCCAAGGACCACCCAAACCTTCTGTGTCAGTTCTGTCCCCACCATATCAGTTCTTCCCTCTCAGACCTGACAGCAAGGGCACCTCCCCTGGTACCACTCATCTCCCGTAGCTCCCTGAAGATACTTCCCATCTCAAATCATGCCCTGGGGCACAAAAGCACAGGCGGGCAGAACAACCCTAGGTTCTTACCTCTTCACCCATGTGCAGAGATGACCCGACCCTCCCGCACCAGGAAAACAAGTTCCCCACCGCAGTTTGAGCAGGCAGCTCACAGCGACGTTCCCTGTAGCACATGCCTCTGTCCCACCCTCATGCCCGAGCCCCCGCCAGCCAGGCACGGAGACAATTACACAAACGTGATTTGTTCTGTCATCCTGCATCTCTATGACTGTAACCTCTCTGCTAGCGACTCCGAGAGTGCTCTCATCTCTGGGACTGAGTGTCCGCGGGTCTAGGAAGCGCTGGTGTCCCTGGCACAGGCTGACAGCAGGACACCCTGGACCTCCTGGGGCACAGCGGGTTAGAGCACCTCCTGCTCCAGCAGCCCTACGCTGTGAGACAGGACATCTGACAGGGGTGACAGTTTGGGGACTGGCCTCCTGCCACAGTGACGAGGTTCGACAGCAGCCTGGGGGTAACTTATCTCCGCTGTGGTAATCAGATTGTGCAAGACAGTCCATCAGAGACAGCAGGAAAAGCTTTTTCCCTTCAGGCTGCATCTGCTGCCAGAGCTCCTGAACCTCGAGCCAAATTCCACACCACAAACAAGAGAGACCAGCAAAGGAGCAGATGCAGAAGTTGCCACACCACCAGACTGCTACTGCACCTTGCATCTCAGCAGCAGCCTGTACACTTGTATTCATTTACACACAAGATGAGGACAGAGCAGTTATGATAACTTACATTTTAATCAGCCAAATATACAAGTTCTGTTGTTGTTGTTTTTTAAACTTTATCAAGTTTTTTCCATCTGGGTCTGATACAATTAATGTTGCTTGTTTTTTTCCTTTAAACAAAGGATGATGTGGTTAAAAACTGGCACTATCCCTAATAAGGAGAAGAAAAAAAAAAAAATGAAGAGGAGGGAAAAGGGGAGACTGGCTGCAAGAAAGGAGGGATGAAACCAGGAAGGAACGGCACTCCAGATGTCCATGAAGTCAGGCTCCCAGCTTATACTGCAACACCCTGCAGCAAAATTTGATGGGCCGTTTGCCCAAAAAGGATTCCTCAGATACATTATCCTTTGGGTTTTCAATAGCAAGTCAAAATTCCCCACCCCATGCCCCACCCCACAATGATCCCACAATCTAGTTTCTTGCAATCTAGTATTTGAAGCATCTCCCCTCCCACGCAGCTCCCTCCCGCCCTGCCCCATCTATGAGTTCTGAATCCTAAAATCAGCAAAAACATTCAGGTTTCCAAACTGTTACAGAGAATTGCTGTTCAGCACAGTTCTGCACCGAAGATAGCAGCTGCCCCTAACCCCAAATGGAAATCTGTGCCAGGATGAGGACAAACACATCGTCAGTGTCTCTTGGAGGTGAAGGTGACTTCGATGCCGCAGTACACCCTACGTGGCATCTATGGTATGCAACACGAGAGTTTCTGGCAGGCACCAGGCACAGTTCCCTGGCGTTTCCTCCTCTTGCATGTCCTGTGCTTACTTGTTAAGGGATAGTGACTGCAGTCTTTTACCTGCCATAGCCGCTTCATCTTTTGCTGGGGGAGGAAAAGAACAGAGGTGTCGTCATTTCACAGCATATATCGGGAACTGGCGGTGGCTTGACAGCCCCAGAGACTGAAATCCTGCTAGCCATGTACAGTGAGGCAACGGGAAAAAATCTGCCCCTTCCCACCAATCCCTCGTAGATCCCCTCCAGAGTTAAGAGGATCAGCCCCCCTTGCAAGTTGTCTTCTGTCTTTGGCCTCTCTTCAGGCACCCACAAACCACCCTGATGCTGATGCACAAGCTCCTCAGTGGAAGCCACTGAGAAGACACACGCATCACACTTCTGGTTCACATCTATCAGAGTGGAAGAGAACATCCAGGCAGGGGAGGAGTGCTGCCAATGCCCTGGGCAGTTTGGATCCCCAGCATGCAAAGCAGATAGATCATACCCAGCACAAGGAACCCGCTAAATCCCTGAACTGGAGCAAGCATTGTCTGGGAGGCTGAGGACAACATGGTTATCAAGGGCAATTCCCTTCTCTCTTTCCCTGCTCCCTCTTCAGATGTCCTAGAGCTTTATAAAGCAAAGACTTTGTAAGAGTGAAACAGCTGAACCTCGTTTTGATGAGAGGAATTGTGATGATACTCAGCAACACCATGCAGTCTCAGGAAATAAAGGATTACTACGTGTGATATGAGAAATCATGCCTCTTGGCAGTACGGCCATTGCAAAGACAAGTAAGAGGATATGATTTAATTATTCTCTAACCTTTTCTTTCTTCTTCTTTCTTTCTGGCAGCTTCTTCCCTTTGCTTCCGAATGATGGCTAGTCGGGCGAGATCTGCCTTCGCTTGTTCTGTTTTGCCAGCTAGGTGCATTTTCATGTATCTTTCTTTTGCCTTTTGTTTCTCTATTTCCTCCCTGTTTGAGTGAAACACACCCGTCACCAGAGTATCCAAGGAAACGCGCAGGTACAGGCAGAGAGGGGGAGGATTTCTGACTGGGAAGGATGGTGAGGACAGAGGTGGATTGCCCACAGAGACTGGGGGGCCCTGTCGCCAGTTTTCAAGCACAGGTTGTATCTGTTGCAGGGTCTGAACAGGGATGATGAGGGAGATTATTTCTACCTTCGTTTGGCTAAATAAGGACATTGACACACAATGAGGTCAAATGAATTAGCCTGACCGCACAGCACCATGACATGTCCTTCCCAGCCTTACCCTCAAAGGTGTACTTCTGCTGAAGCAATCTATCCCAAATAAGCAAGCTTAAATCTTTCACTCTGAAACTCTCCATTGCTAAATGAAACTGGAAGATTAAACTTTGGTTCTCATCTTATTCATCTGCTGAGACAGAGCTTTCACCATGACACCTGCAATCTGGGAATCCGCTACCTGTCACTAGGGCACGTCCTGCAGCAAGATTAAAGCGGACCCCAAGGTGACCTCTGGTTAATGGATTCAGTTATGTCTGATTTTTGGCATAAAACTTCAGGAAAGGAATGGCCTACAACCACTTCACAGCGACAAACTTCACTCTTTTAGTGCACCTGGCCAAGCTGCCTGGCTCCAGGATGGCCATAGCTACTCCCAGAGGACAGACAACTTCTGTGAAGTTTGTAAGGAAAGACATTTTGAACCACAGTGAGTCCTGCTCGACAGTTTGCTGCTGTTCAGTGTCTGCTTTAGACAGCAACATATTTAAAGGGCTTCCCAACACATACACAGCAGGGAAAAACCTCCCTGCGTTAAGCTGCTGCCACCAGCAGGGATGAAATGCCAGGAACACACTAGCTCCGGCCGAGGCAGCAGGAAAGACTCACCGCTCTCGTCGCGAGAGTTCCTTAGGTCCATCCAGGTCCAGTTGAGTTACTTTTTTGGTTGTCTGAATTACACGATTAGGATTCTCTATGTCTATCAACCCTTCCACTCCTTTGCGCTTTTGCTAAGGTTCAAGGACAAGAGGAAGGTTAAGAAGCTCTCATACCCAACATTGTGTTGTATCAGAGCTCATCAAATACACTGCAACACACCGCAAAAGCAGAAGTCAAGATGTTTTTACTACCAGACAGCAAACCCATTTACGAACTAAGATTTATAGCACCAGGCATCTTCAGCCTTTTTTGAAATCTTCTTGCCTTTGCATTTCACTTATAAAAATACACAAGTTTTCATTCTGAGGACAAAAGGCTGTCAAGTAAGGTTTTCTGAGCTTCTAAAAATAGGTCTTCCATAAAAAATTTACTATAGGTAGCTCTCAAAGAGAACTCGGAGTCAAGGGTGTGCACCTCTCTCCTGCCCCAAGAATTCAGGTGGTGCAAATGCATTAAGTGCCCTGAGAATGACGGTACCTGATAATCCTCGTCATCTTCATCACTCTCATCTGAATCTAAAGACTTCTTTTCCTTTTTGGGGTCCCCTGTTGCTCCTTCACCTCCTTCTTCTTGCTCCTCTTCTTCCTACAAAATCACAGGAAATGAGAGAAAAGGGGTGTCAATAAAAATCCCAAATCCAACAGTGACTCTTAAATGAGATAATTTTGGAGGGATGAGAGTGAGTTCTGAGAGCAGTGGTGTTCCTGACGCGGCCCTTATGACACCAAGGGTGCCTGGCTGTTACAAAACAGGAGCTCATTCTCAACACGTAAGTGTGCATCACCTGCCCCAGCAGATCACCTCTGAACAACTCTGCTGTTCTCTCTCTGTAACAGGCCAGGAAAATGATTGTGAAAGACAGAACTGGCACTTCACTTTTCCCAAACGAAAGATCTCCAGGAGACATTTTGGCCCATGTTTCCAGTGCACAATATCTCAGGGACTGGAAACTACACGGATGTAGTGTAGAGCTGGATCCCATCCTAGATCCAGATAAAAAAACTAGAGAAGAGCAAACTGACAACCATCAACCAGAACATTATTATCCAAGAAATCACAGACTTTTTAGCACAGCTTTTACCAGTCAGAAGCCTAGAAATTAATTTGTAAATCATGAGAAGATAAGAACCACCAACACGGGTGTGAATAGCTTGCTTTCCCATTGCCAAATATCCCACATCACAGCAACTGGCAAAGTCGATGAGCTATGGGCAGTAAGAGGAGTAATTTTGTTAATTTGGTTTTTTTTTTTCCAAGCTTTCCCTAACAAAGTAGCATTAGATGTAACCATCACTATGTGGTATGGATTATTAAAAAAAAAAAAAGAAAAAAGAAATCCTTCTCAAAGAGCAGTTCTCTGGTTTGTTTTGAAACAAGACAGACATTTCAAGTGGGGTCCCACTTGTTCTGTTGCACTTCCAGTTAGTATTTTTATTAACAACTCAGAAGTAGAGAACACTTACAAAGTTTGTGAATGACATCGTACTGCTAGGAGCTGGAATCATTTTGGAAAACAGGATCAGACCCATAAGTGGTTTCAGAATTTGGAAAGATGGCATGATACCAAGAAGGTGGAATCAGAAAACAAACCAAGAGGAGTTATACTTTGGAAGATGAAATCCAACACAAAGTCGGAATATGTGGTTAAGCAGCAAACCACACAATCATCTTGAGTTACAGCTGGTCAAAACATTAAAAAGGATTCAACAACATGGCTCGTAACTGCTTGAAAGTCACCTTCTTCTTGGAGGTATTTATGAGTATTTCCTATATGGGGTATAATTATCCTACTGTAGTCACTGCTGGGAGGCTTCAGCTGCAATAGTGTATTTAGGCTTAGGCAGCACTTTCAGAAAGTCACAGAAAAATAGCAGTGAGAGTGCCATCGTAGCTTTGGGAATACAAGAGAGCAAGTACTGCAAAAAGTAGCCATGCCTTTTATAACACCAGTCAGGTAGTTGTAGAACTGGGGGGAGCTGTTACAATCCTATGTTGGGGCACAGAAACATGGCCAAAAAAGGACTCTCATATCTCCCTATAAGTCAGAGGCCAACAAGAAAATCATGTGTACAGGAAGAAGTCAA
This sequence comes from Pandion haliaetus, assembly GCA_013401275.1. Lineage (NCBI taxonomy): Eukaryota > Metazoa > Chordata > Aves > Accipitriformes > Pandionidae > Pandion > Pandion haliaetus. The sequence continues at coordinate 240,303 of VYZV01034450.1, read as the reverse complement.
AGGAGTCTGGTCTTTTAAGCCTGAAGAGAAAGAGGGCAAATATAATAATTTCAGTATACAAAACGATGTGAAGATGTGAGCCCTTTTTCTCCATAGCCAAGCTGCAGAGCATGGATAAAAAAAAAAATAGCTGACACTGGAGACTAGAATGATGAAATATGGGGGGGGAAAGATGCCTAGAGCTGATGTGTAATCATCTTCCCTATCCTTTAAACTTCAAATTGTGAACTGGATGGTCTACCTGGCCTCACTTCTGCGAGGAACCAGACTGGATCACACCTTGCGGTCTCCCCAGCCAGAGATATCCAAAATTCATATTGTGACCACTGACAGAATGATCTGAAACACTTGACTAAGCTGCCATTTCTCATGAACTGCAAGTTAAGCATGCTGTACAAGTCATAACCTATGACAGTAAGCACATAACACAGGCAAACACATACCCTTGCCTTTTGCTTTTCTGCTTGGAGCTGGGCATCAATCTCTTCAGGACTTGTGTACTGTCTTGCTCGGCCTTTGTGGCCTCCTTTTCTACCTGTGCAAAAAATTAAAATGAATAAATGGTTTAGTGATAAGCTTCCAGAAAGGTCTAGTCCTCCTGCAGCACTCTCTCTGGATTTTCGGTGCAGATAAGCTGCAAAATAGCTCCTCTGATAGGATCTAAACAATGATGAAAAAGGGACACGTTGAACTTACCAGTCTCAGTTTGGGTAGGTTACATAGAAAATTGGGATTATTGATCCATAGAAAGATGCTCAGAGAAGCAGTTCTTTCTTCCCCCTCGGGCTGGTTTTGGAGACACCAGAACAAAGAGCAGCCTATCAGCTGTACAGTGTTTTCCAAATGAAGCACAAGTTTGTCCTACAGAGAGGGAGCCAGGAAGGTACTCCCCAAAGGGGGAACCCCCATCCCTCAACCATCACAGAGCCGAGACACCAGTTATGAGGCAACAAGCTTCCAAGTGCTCCCTCAGCTCTCGGTGACGCCACCCTTCCTTGCCCACCCACACCTACGCTTGTGGCCTCTCTGATTCACTTCCCGGCCTGGCAAGGGGTGCTCAGTCCCACAGCCGCTCTCTGCGTTTCCTCTGCAGAAGGAATCGCAGCATGTTCCTGCGGCAGCCGCGGTCACAACCAACTCTCCAACAAGCTTGCCTCCTTAACCCCTCCCCTACACTAAGACTGTGCCAAGAGAAAATAGGAAGCTAATTGGACAAAAGCTTTGGGAATTATAATGAGAGCTGAAGAACTACTAAAAGGAGCCTCCATGTTTTACTGCTTTATAAGGAAAAATAAAAACAAGCTCTAGGAACCAGGAAGAGAAGAGAATCAGCTTAGCTGGCTGGGCTGCCTGGCTAAGATCTCCTCTCAAGTTTAAAATTCTGTTCATTAATGAGCTGCTGAAGCCATTAATGCTTCCTGCAAGTGACTGCTCTGTTTATGTTCTTCCAACTCAGAGAACTGCTGGAAAGCAAGCTGAATAGAGTCAGTCTCTAGCCTTGAGCTAGGTAGCTCAAGGTACAACTGGTACGTGAGATCGACAAAAAGCAAACAGCTCAGGCAAGGGAGCTCTCTGCTACGGCAGGAGCCTTTGAAGTCCAACAGAAGGAACAGGAAATCCTCACAGCCCCTCTCACCTGCCTGCTTCACCTGCCGAGGACAACGGAAACCTGATGGTGGCAGAGAGGGCTGAGGGGATCGTCCCTCCCTCCTTGGGACTGTGCAGGATGCGTGGGAGATCTGTCACTACTGTACCACTGTGCCACGGCCACACCTGGCTGCCCTGCTGGACTTGGAGGGAGAGGGAGCGCCAGCGCAGGCAGCCTCTCTGGGCTGCGACCTTTAGAAATTCAACGTTTTCTGACCAGTCCTCCTGGCTCAGCAGAGGCAAACTCTCGTATGTTTTAGCTCAGTAGAAATTATCTCAAAACCCCCACTGTGAAGCCTTACAGAGACTCCTGAGGTGTTTTTCTCACATGAAATGGGGAAGCACAGAGATCAGATTCTTCTCTCTGAGGTCAGCTGTGGAAGCTTGTGGGCACTTAAACCATAAGCACAACCAAAAGCTTTGCTGCACCCAGAGACATGTGTTTTCTGTTTATCTGTTCCCAACCATCCCACGTGGCAATACTGACCCCCTCTGGGAACAAGATCTGCCACAGGAACGCTCTAGCCCAGGAGACATTACCTCACTGCCCAGCAAATGACATCACTCTAAATGGAACAACAGTAATATCTTTGGCACAATACATAACACCAAGAAATACTAAATAAACCAAACAACGTTGTGCTACAAGCTCAGCCGATGCCAGGCAGCCTTCTTGTCCAGCTGGGCTCAGAATTTTACACTGGGCTCAGAACTGAAGAACACAAAAGCCTTATTACTGCAAATAAACCGCAGTAATAAGGAGGGGAAAGCAGCTCGAGAGGAATTATCTTACATTAAAGGCCTAAAAAGAAGCAAATGGAAGAGTGAATCAATCTTATTTATATTTGAGCGTGCACACAGAGAAGTAAGGCCCCCTTGTTGTCTCCATCCTTCACAGAGAGATCAAACTGCACGTCAGACAAGCGGGGTGCCCGTCCTACATCTGCCACTGACCTACTGCATCGCGCTGCCAAACTGACTTCAGCTCTGTGCCTCAGTTTCCCCATCTGTAAAATAGGGATAGCGATTCTTAACCTCCTCTGTGAAGCACTTTTAAAATATAATCACCTGCAGATTTCACCTGCAGTACAGACCACTGGTGCCTAAGGCAGGCACACTTTCAAATACATTTGTCTTCAGCTTTAAACAGCATAATTAAGGAATTTAAATCAAAGAGAATGGAAGAATATTGAAGGAATCACTTTTTTTAAAAAATCAAGGTATTAAAAAAAAATCCTGTAAGAAAATTTATTATTGGCTGGTTAACCCTCCCCTCCATTTTATATTAAACAGTGAGTGCAAAAATCCCCTTTTCTGCTAATAATACAGTAACTCCTACTGACTTGGGGGTGAGGTGAGCAAAGATCCCTCTTTTCCCAAGAAGCAGAAGGTTTGAAACAAACATTTAAAACTACAGTGTAATACAGAGCAGGAAATCGTGAGTTACGGGGCATTTAAATATGGCAACTGGGGCTATAACTCACCACAGTTCTTTGCCTTCACAAAAAAGTACGTGAAAGCTTCAGCCCTATCTACTAACATTGTGCAAATGGACACAAAGTAAAGTGCTTAAAGAAAATCTAAACAGGGAAGCAGATTTGGTACTAAAGCATGGGAAATGCTGATGAAATAAATTGCAACAAACTACAGAGAAGATGAATGACGAAGGCTGGTTTACATTAATGTACATGACTGGGGTTGCACAGACGCTCGCACAAGAGCCAATTATGCAGATGGTGCATCTAGAGAAGGTTCTGGGTGTATCCAGCTCAGCCCTGACAGCCCGTCAGTCCCTCACTACTTCTCCTTAATCACACAAGCAAGTCGGTACCTGCTCCGTAATACCCAGATGCGGAGCTGCCGGAGCCACATGAAAGGAGACATGCTTGGAGCCCCTGATCCCAAGACCACCTCCGCATCCCCCCCACACCGACCCTCAGGGCCGGACCCTCTGCCCGGCCGCTCACATTCCCCGTACCCGGCCCCGAAGGCCTCCACCACCGGGACGGGAAGGCCGTCAGCCACCACACACCGCCTGTGCCCCCCAGGAGGCCCCCCCGGGATCCCCAGTGTAGCTGTAAACTCCC
>VYZV01034450.1:163640-235896 GCA_013401275.1 Pandion haliaetus | reverse complement strand
TCCCCCGCGCGAGGCGCGCGGCCTTCGGTGCCCGCCCAGTCACCGCCTCCCACGAGGCCCCCCACCTCCCCCCGCCGCGGGGCTGCCCTCAGCGCCGCCGCTCCCGCCGCCCGCGACCCTCCTCCGGGTCACCTCGCCGCGAACGGAGAGCGGGGTCGCTTCACCTCCCGGCGGGCCGCGTTCTCCGCCCTGCAGCGGCCGAGGCGGTGGAGCGCAGGGCGGGGAGGATCTCCCTCAGGCACTGCGGCGGGCAGCCCAGCGGGGCGGGGGCCAGGGGGGGGCNCCGGTGCGAGAGGCCCCGCGGGTGACGACGACGACGACGGCGGCGGCGCGGAAGCTGCGCCCCTCGGCAGGTGAGCGGGACGGGGCCTTCCCACCCCCAACTCCGCCGCCAACACGGCCCCGAGCCTCGGCGAGCCCCGGGGGCTGCGCTGGGACCGGGACCGGGACCGGGACGGGATTTCAGCGGGAGCTGACGGAAGTTGTTGCTTCAGGGTGGCCCGGAGTGGGGGAGGGGCGGCTGTCGTTTCACTTTGCTGAGGAATAAAAAATGATTTGTTGCGTGTGAGGCGGATGCAGCGCTCACCCCAGGGCCTGCTGGTATCCCCGGGGCCGCACCGGGCGAGATTTTACCTCTTTCACGAGCTCGATAAAGCCTATTTTTGTCATTGAAGTGCAAAACGGCAGAGGGGCACAGAAGTCCTCGGAGAAATCTCTCTAACAACTCTTTCCTTTCGCTTTTTTTCCCAGTGGTTCTCAGGACTTTGAAGCACCTGCACGTTTGAGTGCTGGCAAAGCCTCGCTTCCTTGCCTTTCGCCTTCCTCCTTCGTGAGGCAATGCCCAAAGTGAAGAGGAGCAGGAAGCCTCCCCCGGATGGCTGGGAGCTGATTGAGCCAACGCTAGATGAGCTGGATCAGAAGATGAGAGAAGGTAAACAGCAGAGCTGGCTGTTCTCAGGGATGTGACCCTGAGACAAGCTGATCCTTAACTGCTTCACAAAGCCCAGCTTCCCCCGCAAATATAGATTGACCTTCTTTATATCTCTGCCTCGCAGTGGTACTGCAGACTGAGACTGGGCCGGTACTGGTTGCTTTTTTCTGGGTGTACACTGGTTACAGAGCACAGAGGTGTGGGGTACAGTTGTGTTGGGGCATGCCGTGGCCGAACCCCAGCTGAAGCTCGCTGGTGTGTGCGGATGGAGCAGTGGTTCTCGTCCGTGCCGCTGCTCTGGTCTGATGAGCCAGGGCACCATGAAGTCACCCGCCATCCCAGTGCGGGTCACATCATCCCCACTATCATTCTGCTTTTATTTCCTAAAGGAGCTGTTCCAGGTCAGGTCCCTTTTTCTTGAATCTTCTCCCATTAAGCTGGGTCTTCTCTCCTAAGGTATTAAAGCTATGAACATTCTTGGAACAGTTTATTGCAAAGTGACTAAGGAAATAAGTTGGCCGCCTGGAACGGTCAGCTGAAACCTGGTGTTTGTGTTCCCTCCCAGCGGAGACTGAGCCTCATGAGGGGAAGAGGAAAGTGGAATCCCTTTGGCCTATCTTCAGAATTCACCACCAGAAAACACGTTACATCTTCGATCTCTTCTATAAAAGAAAAGCTATCAGCAGAGGTGAGGAACGCAAATGCTTTACCCTGGGCAGGGGAAAACAGAACAGAGTAAGATGTCTGCCTGCAGATGCGCCTGAACTGGGGTGTTGGTGGGAAGGATCAGGTTTCTGGGGAGGGAAGGTGGAGGGAATGCTGGCAGCTGCCTGGCTTTTAACTGCTAGTTACTACAGCTAGTAATTCCTGATAGTGAGTCTTCTAATGCTTCCTGAGAGCTACTTTGTGATGGCATCTGCTCCTCTACAGAGCTCTACGAGTACTGCATCAAGGAAGGATACGCTGACAAAAACCTGATTGCGAAGTGGAAAAAACAGGGTTACGAGAACCTCTGCTGCCTGCGGTGTATCCAGACACGGGACACCAACTTTGGAACCAACTGCATCTGCAGGGTCCCCAAAAGCAAGCTGGAAGTGGTAAGAGTTTTCAGCTTGTTCCTCTACTTGTCTGGACCCTTGCAGTGCCCAGTCTAACTCCTCCCAGCTCAGGGACAGCCGAGAAGGTAGCACTGTTATTCCTGGTTGTTTCCTCTAATTCTAATATTTTCTGTCTTTGCTGGTAGAGTTGGTATCTGGCTGCTTCTAAAGTTACCGTCATCTTTAAACGACTGCATGCCAAAGTTGTTAAATTACAGGAAATAACAAAAAACTTTAGACTGTAGAAACCCTTCCCACGCAGACCCGTTCTCTGCCCTGAGGCCCAAAGCCTGCTGGTCTGTCTGCTCATGTAGCTTGGCTGAAATACCCTCCTCGTGTTTCTTTTCCAGGGCAGAATCATTGAATGCACTCACTGTGGATGCAGAGGCTGTTCTGGGTGAAGCCTTTAGCCATAAGACTATTTGAACTCTGAGGGATCTCATCCTGCACAGTGGACTATTAGTGCCGTTACAGCCACCTTCTGTGTGATTGGATATTTCTGTATAGCAATTAAAACAGCAACATATTCGTCTGGATCATGTATACAACGGTGGTTGTTTTGGAGTAGGTTTTTGTGTAGCCATTTATTTTAAAATAAAGGTCTGCCCTCCTGAGAGAGTGGTGTTATCTTCTGACAAAATATTTCTGTGCCCCTCTTCTCCTGGTGGATGTGTTTTGGTTGGTTTGTTGGAAGATGCTCTACATACTGTGAAGTGTTCTAGATATGGGTTGTTTTTTAACCAGCTCTTATCCTTCTTTCTTAACTGAATTGAAAAGGCTGCATGGAAAGGAAATAATACAGTTCTCAAAGGTCCAGTTTGATTCAAGCTCTCCCCTGATCTTGTGTAGAAGGAAGCTAAATTTCACTGGAACTCTCTGCTAAGGTTTGTAACCTGGAATTAGTGCACAGGTCCTTTCAGGAATGCCAGCAGCCTAGAGAGATTTCTATGTCACATGTTAAGTGCCCAGATACACCCAGGAAAGAGACAAAACTAGCACCGAGCTAAACCATTGTTAAATCTGATTTTGCTTTCTTGTTTAGCACAGGGTTTGCTAAACTACAGCCTATCTAATCCTCTGCAGTTTAAGGAAATTCCCTGAAAATGTATTTGCTTCTCCTTAAAACAAAGGACAAGTATTTTATTACATAGTTACCACAAGAACTTGGGTTCATGGAAATACAAAGCAGCTTTACTACAAGACAGTTTAAGGAAGCAGGTCCTTTCAGCGCTAGGGAGATGCAGGACTTCAGCGTCCTGCTCGCTGCTACTTCTGCCCTGGCTGCTCCTGCACAGCCTCTTCCTTATTGTCATCTACTGCACGTTTCACTGTCCTGTATTTTTCCCAGGGGTGGGGGGTCTCCTCTCCTGCCATTACTTTTAACCACCGATAGTAGTAGCCACGGAAACCGTCAATTTTCTCCAGGTATGGGTTCTTTGACTTATACTGCAAACAGAAATCCAACAAAACAAGTTTCTATTAGAAGACAGCTCGCTTCAATACCAGCATGCTACAAGCTGCTACTAAAGAAACAGCTATCAAGTACTGTCAGCCAGATCGGACAAACCCAAAGAGACTTGGGCAGATGTCTTACATTTCCCCTCCCTTGTTGGTGTCCTTCCTGATGCCTTCACACTGTGACCAGTTGTGGCTACTTACCCTGTCAAATTTCGGAGGGTACTGTGCCGCGAACTCCAGCTGGCGTATGATAACTTCATTGGGAGGCACTTGGTTATTCCTCATGTCTCGCAGGATCTCTGTGAGGTAACTGTAATCCAGCTGCCTCACAGCAGCAGCAATGAGGGTGCTGTAGATATACTTGTTGGGAATTACTCCAGACCTCTGGAAACAACAAATGCTGCAGTTAAACCTGTTTATCTGCCAACTAGAGCAGGACTCCTAGAAGGAAAAGGCGCAGAGGCACTTCTTAAAGGAGCACAGCTCTCACACTGGGACCTGTGTAGCAGCTGTGGCAGTGCTAGCACCCCCCCTCCTGTGAGCCCTCTCCTGTCCCAGCGCAGGTACAGGACAGACCACCTGAGCTGGCAGCTACTCTGGAGTTGCGTGTTTTTAGAGCAAGAACACAACCACTTGCCACAGAAACCTCAGCAGGTCTTTTTAGAAGCATTAACGCTTCACTTTGCCTCTTCCTGCAGCTTGAACCCCAAGCAGCAGAGGCTTTTGATTACCTTCAAATCTGAGAGTAACTGCAGTCCATCCTTCTCTTGGTGGCAAGCGATTGCCAAGTTACAAAAGGTCTGGAGGTTAGGCGATAGTCCCCTCTTCACTAGAGCTGGCAGCACGCTCTGCAAGATAGATACAAGGGTTGACATCAGCTTCCAAAAAATGTCACTGTAGCTTTCCAGAGAGCTGAATGTGCTAGAACAGAATCCATAAATACTTGGAAATTAAGCCAAGCACTGGTTGTGGAAAACAGTGCAAGATCCTCCATTTCTATTGTGCAGAGAGAAACGGGTTTCTAAGCAAAACACAGGTAACTGCTGGAGGCCTGAGATGAGGGGGTGGTGATAGGGCTGAATTTTTTCTCACCTTTGCTCCTTCCAAGTCTCCCTGTTTACTTTTCTTCCTTATTAAAGTGTTAAAGAAGGTCACATCTGCTTTCACTTTACACTTATCTAAGGATGCCAGCAAAGAGGACTCTGAGGGACTTTGGGGCTCCACCAGCTCAGCCAGTAACGTAAATGTTTTAATGTCGGGCTCTGCATTGTCCTCTTTCATTTTATTCAAGAAGCCCTCCACGTCCCCCATCAAAGCCAGTCGATCAGATGGTGTGGCAACTGTCCCCAAGGAAACCACAGCTGCGTCAGGCATCCTGGAATCCAGCAAGTTGGGCAGGTTGCAGAAATGCAGCTTCTGGCTTAGGCATGCTTGTTCCTGCTCCATGTTGTTCTGGCCTCTCCTCGTCAACGCTCCCATCCTGCTGTGAGCTACCTTGGGGCTGTCGAGAGCAGCTGGTTCTGTTTCAGCCTGATTCACATCTTTATTTTGTTGCCCGATCAGTTCTTCAGCCTCCACCGAACTCTCCTGAAATAACTGCTTTTCCATGGCTTCCACATCCAGCTGGACAGCAGCTGCATTCTCTGATCCCTTCTTCCTCTGATTTTTCACCTTTTCCTTCTGCCTCCCGGGTGCAAGCCTTAGCTGAGATGAGTTCTCATCGGTGGGCCTGAGCAGGAGCTCAGAAGCCACAACCGGATCGCCTATTCCACAGTCTCTCGCAGCGCGCAGCAACAAATTGTACGTGTGGCTGTCGCCCTTTATTCCAAGTTTAGTCATTTGTTTCCAAACCTGAAGAGGGGAAGATGAACACCAGATGTACGCAATATTAAGTAACAAGAGCACTTCTGGCAGATTGTAAGCATATCTCTTAGCAGTATCTGCTTGCAGAAAAGGAGCAAGTTTACAGCATGAGGAGGTGAGATGCCACTGGCCAGGGAACGGCCACCTCGAGCTAGTACAGGCCTGTGAGATCACCCGGGGCCGTTTACCAGTGTATGAGACATCCTGATGGAAGTCTAGTTTACAGAACTTCTAGGAAGAGCTGAACTCCTATTTCATCAGCTCTGAGCAACCTGCTGCCTCCTGTGTGTTCAAGTGACGAGTTACAATACAGAAGCACTTTTTCCTCCCCACTTAGAACATGAAGACAAACCTGTAAAGCGTATCGGAAGCCATTTTCGCTGTCTTTTATGCAGCTCATGAGAAGGAAGCTGAAGGTCTCGGCTGTGAGAACATGGCCCTTGTGCACGATTTCCTAAAAGAGCAGAGAGAGCATTAAGCTTCCCAGTTACCCAATATTTCTGTTGCAGCTGGCTGTGAAGCTCAAATTCTGCTGTTGTCTTCTGGGGATACAGCAGCGACAAAGTACTGGGTGAACTCCCAGTGCTGTGAGCAGAATGATCGCTCCAGGAGAAAGAGAGCCCTGAAATGCCTGTACAGATCCTAGCTTCTCCCTGATGGGAGCTACAGGGAATTTGGGGCAGAAACAGCAATCCTTATTCTTCTGAGAAGAGCTGCTGTAGGAGCTTTAAAAGGAGCTAGGTATCAATATATGGGTCTTCAAAACGAGGAACGGAGACAGACACAGTAGCTGCAAACGCCAAAAAAGCTTTGTTTGATAAGTCTTTGACACACCTGACCAGAGTTTTAAAGCCAACCTCTGCAGCTGCCTCCTTTTATGTACTCAAGCTTAATGTTTGGTACGTACTATCGTATGAGACCAAGGATCAATGAAATATAATAAACACATGACCTGTAATCACCTCTGCTGGAAATTAAATTTAAAAAGTCTACACATTACAGCAGCTTCCAGGAGCTTTAACCAGAGCAGACTAAACTTCGTATGAGAAAAGTCACGTATTTACCTTCAGTACATCAAAGCACATCCTGAGATCTGAGCACAGGGCACAGACCTTCAGCAGCGCGTGGTAGGTGATCAGGTTCAGCTCTTCATTTTTGCTCTTTAGCTGCTGCCGTAATTTGAGAGCACTCTGCAGGCCGGAGTCTTTCCATGGCGATTCGGCACAGGCATTGAACAGGGCTGTGTAAGTGGCCTCGGTGGGAGTTAAGCCTCGTTTTTTCATCTAAGGGAAGAGAAGAAGAATTTGAACTGGCTTTTTAGGAAAGTACTTCGAGAATTTCTTAACTTGTTTTTTAAGAGTTTCAGGCTAAGAAGGTGCAAACAGTAACTCAAAGGCATTTTGGACACAAAGCAACGTGACCAAATGCTTGAATCTGTTGTAGCTTAGGACACGTAACGAAGGTCTGAGAGAAGGGAGAACGTAAACCTACATCATTGTAGAGCCTGAATGCCTTTTTCACGTAGCCAACCCTGCCACAGCCGCCAATTAGAACAGTGTAATTGCTTTCTTCTGGCCACACACGCTCTTCCTTCAGCATCTGCACCTCAAACAGCTCCAGAGCCTCCGCCAGCTATAGGGAAGAGGAAAATCCAGGATGAGAATCAATTACAATGGATATTGACATACGCAGCTGTGGGCCGGTTGTGGTAGAAGGTCTACAGAGCACGGGATTCCTCACAAATTCTAATTTTACTTCTTTCTGTGAAGATACTAAGCGATAGGATGATAGAGAAGGGGCAGAGTTGCATCTTTCATAGATGCTATTAAAAACCAATTAGGCGAAGAGCTGGGAACGCACCTTGTCATCTTTGATGAGGGCTTTGCATTTTAAGAAGTACCAGTACGGGGTGTTCTTGGGACCACGTCGAGGTTTTCTTTCCGGTTCTTCCTCTCCCTCTTCTTGAAGCTTTAAATTCTGAAAGCGTGATGTGGTTTTATGATAATATTTTCTAGAAGAAAATTTATTAGACAGCGTCCCGAACTCCACGCCTTCATCTTCATCCTCCTCCTCCTCCTTCCCCCCAACAGCTTCAGCGCAGCTGCCGGCATCGCTCTCTCTCTGCTCGCTACCGGGCAGCTTGCAGGACGCCCGTGAGGAGCGGAACGGCCTCCAGCCCGGCAGCGGTCCCTGGCCCGGGGCCCGGAGCAGGAACGGCGCCTTCCCCGGCTGCTCGGGGACTGCCCGCCGCCCCCGCGGGAGACCGAAGGAGTCCCAGCGGCACCGCGAGGCGAGGAGGAGCCGCATGGACCTCATGACGTGGCCGTGGCCAGCGGGAGGCGGCGGAGCGGGGACCGACCCCGGGTCCGCCCCGACCCCGCTCCCCTCACCTCAACCGCGACGCCGGCGCGGACGGAAGGGGCGGGAACGGAGCCGAGCGGCGCGCGCCGATTGGCGGAGGGGCGCGCGCTGCCCGCCGGGCGGCGAGGTCAGAGGTGACTCCCGGCATTCCGCGGGAGGGCGGCGTGGGGCGGCGAGGTGCTGCCGCCACCGCCTCNCCCAGCCGCCACCATGCAGGAGCTCATCGCCAGCGTGGACCACATCAAGTTCGACCTGGAGCTGGCCGTGGAGCAGCAGCTGGGGGCGCAGCCGCTGCCCTTTCCCGGCATGGACAGTGCGTGCGGGCACCGGGCGCTGCGCGGCTCCCTCCTCCCCGGGGTGCTCGGGGCCGGCTCTTGTCCCCCGTCGGGGGTGGGTCGGGAGGGGAGGGGAGGAGGTTTGTGGGGATCTGAGCGCCTCGCTCAGGTCTTCTGCATAGATCCACCCAACTTCTGCGTTCCCCTGTGAGGCTTCCGTCTTAATCCAGATGTTTGTCTTTCCTACTTAATGAAAGCTGTCGTTAGTAGCCAGCCAGGCTGGACAACGAAAGTTGAGGCATTATCATGAATAAATGTCACTGTCCTGCATGATACTTTATTGTTTTTTTCATTCCTTTTTGATAGATGAGGCATTGTGATGGCAGGGAGGCTTCATCTTTAGGTATATCCGTGGCCTGGTCTTTAAACCTTTTCCTCCAGTCTAGTAATCTGGCACAGGTAGTGTCAGGAGACTCGTTGTTTGCTGACATTTTCTGGCCGGGCTACTAAACTTGTGTTTTAACTCCCTCGAATCTTGTGGTTTCTGTTGGTCAGGATCAGCAAGGGATAACATGCTAATGGTTGTTTCAGGCTGCCCTGGTCAAAAAAATCTAAGACCCTCGTTGCCAGGACTGTAAATACAGGGTTCACGGACATGGTTGACTTAACAGCACAGGAAAACCCGGTCAACAAACCCTAAGTATCTGAAAAGCAAAACAAGCACCTCTGCAAATTCCCCTTGGTGTCCCCCAAGAAGAATACAGGTATTTGTGAGGGCCAGACTTGAACAAGAAACTTACATGGGAAAGTAAATTCCCCAAACCAAATTGCTGTTTTTCTTTTGATGTTGAGGACTAGAGTGTCTTTGTGGGGAAGCAAATATTTTAAAAGTTGTCATGAAACTTTGTTAAAATTAATTATGTTTCTTTGTTCTCTCTGCAGAATCAGGCGCAGCTGTCTGTGAATTTTTTTTAAAAGCAGCCTGTGGAAAAGGCAAGTAATATTTCCAATACAATTATACTCATGGGGAAGGGGGAGAAAATAGATTTTCTAGCACTGTCTACAGTACTCTTCTTTTTTGTAGAGATGAGGGTATAACCTACATAGAAGATAAAACTGAAGGATGTTGGAATAACTGCAGCAGTTGTGAAATAATGGGGTTTTTTTTAAGAAGTTGGGAGGTGAATAAGCAAAGTTACCGGTAAAGGAAGGCTTGAACTTAACCACACGCAGACCTTGCTGTGGATATGCCTGTATTAGCTGCTGTGGTTCACGGTTGCCAGAATCAAGAGCTGGAGACTACGTTGCTTAGCTTGTTAGAGGGTATCATAAGACTTGTCTGGTACACCCAGTTTTGCTATTGCCACTAAAGGCTAAATTCATAAGAAAAAGTGATGTCTTCTGAAAGCCCTCTTGCAGACGGGAACAAAGTGTTGCTGTTGCCCTGTGCCTTCTTGCGCTGTGGGTTTTAATTGTTATTTTTTGCCTTCTCCTTGCCCCATCCTTCTGCAGGAGGCATGTGCCCGTTCCGACACATCAGCGGGGAAAAGACAGTTGTTTGCAAACACTGGCTACGAGGACTGTGCAAAAAGGGAGACCAGTGCGAGTTTCTGCACGAGTACGACATGACTAAGATGCCTGAGTGTTACTTCTACTCCAAATTTGGTAAGGGGCATTGTAGCTCCTACTTAGCGTTCCTTGCTGGCGTGGGAGTCTGGCGAAGAGCATCCTCATACATCCCTCTCATCCGTCTTCAGAGCATTACAGTTCTTCTGTGGCCGATGATACTGTTAGATTGTAATTTTTCAGATCTGCTTAGTCCTTCACCTTATTATCCCCTCTAAATTTGTGACTTATTGTAGATGTCTTCTCTCTCAAGAGCTTGTCCCTTGGGGGAAGAGGGGGGAAGTTCCAAGTTTTTACTGGGTTTTATGCCTTATGTTCTGTTTTGGGCACGAGATGAGTAGGCTGAGCAGTTGGTCTTTGCATGACTCTTATTTTGGGGAGTTGATGAGCAGCAGAGGGCATGGGGGTGCAAAACTTTTATGCACTTGCTTTCCAGCTCTGGAGATCTGGACATAATGAGGCAACTTGCTGTCAGAAACTTACAGTCTTGTAGGTTTCCTTGGATTGAGGTTAGTGCGCAATTTGTAGTTTCTCCACGCTTCTGGTGCACTAAATGTTTGGTTTTTGTTATCATGACTGCTCTTTCAAATTTAGTTTTTGCATTGTTTTTAAAAGCACACATAAATAATCCAGTCTGGTAGAACTTTACTCACCGGGGTGAGTCCTTGGTGTTCTTCATCTAGGTTAAGGCAGGCATAACACTGTTGTGCCTGAAATTATAAATGTTGGTAACGGTAACAGCTTTGTGGGAGCTACATGATCCAGGTAATGTTTTGAGAGTCATTTGATCTTGAACCTGCACAATTGACTAAGAAGGGTGTTTGCCTTTGGTACAGGGGAATGCAGTAACAAAGAATGTCCATTCTTGCACATTGACCCGGAGTCTAAGATCAAAGACTGTCCCTGGTATGACAGAGGCTTCTGTAAACATGGTATGTATGTCACACAGTTGCTGCTTCTGTGGCTATAAATCAAGGGTAGGGCATTGGTATTCTTTCTCTGCGTGATCTGCTTGTGTATCTGCTACAACTGAGTGCTGGGGTGCGTATACGTGGAACGTGACCTACTGAGCTCTGTGTTGCAGGTCCCCTCTGCAGACACCGACACACCCGAAGAGTCATTTGTGTGAATTACCTAGTAGGATTCTGTCCAGAGGGGCCTACCTGTAAATTCATGCAGTGAGTATGCTTCCAGGCTTGTCCTGTAATCTTGTGTTTCCCTTGTAATTTGGTGTGTGTCAAATGAGGGTGCTCCAGTGCTTCCCAATGGCTTTGGAGATTTGGCCAACGTTTAGTTTGTTGTACCGATTTGAGGATATGGGGCAGGGCCTCTTCAGGGAGTTACCAGTAAGACTTTAGAGTGGTGATCGGAAGCCATCAGTGCAGTGGGATCACATGGGTTTACATTCCAGAATACCTTACAGGTAGAGGGATATGCTACATACTGGATTGTCATTTTTGTATACGTAATTGCTGAGCATCAGAATGCAAAGAGAAGTGGGGAGGGGGAGGTCTGTTTCCTGTGGGCCAAATTTAATTGGCTGAATGTTTGGTTTGTTGTTTGGAGTTCCTTGACTGAGCTGATGGTAAAACCTTGGCGTATGATTTGAGAATCAATTTTCTTGTTTCCATCTAAACCAGCCCTCGGTTTGAACTGCCAATGGGAACCACAGAGCAACCACCACTGCCTCAGCCGACACAAACACAGCAAAAGGTACACAATTCCCCTGCCTCCCCTACACGCCCACCCTCAGAGCATTTCCCACAGTGCTTTAAAAGAGGGTATATTGTCTAGTGGTCAAAACTGGACACCTGGATCTGGCTTGCTGGAAAGTCTTGGAGAAAGACTCACTGAATGAGGGAAAACCTTTCCTATTTTACAACAGGGTGTGATAGTCTTATGTAATTAAGAACTTGGAGACAAATCCTAATTAAACCACAAAGCACTGTCCCTTCTCTTTCCTCTTCCCAGCCCTCTAATGTCCACTCTGATCACAACAGACTGCTGCTGCCTTTGTCCTGGGACCATCGTGTTTTGCTTTGTTCTGTTTCTCCCCTAGCCCTGGTGAACCTTTTCAGTCATTAGTACTGTCCTCCAGCTCAGTGGCCAGCAGTGGCAGTTCTGTTGCTTGGGGCACTGCCTGGAAGGGAGGGTGCTATGCAAGAATTAAGCAGCGAGCAACCCTGAGTGCCATTATAGTGATCAAAGCCCTACAATTGCTCTGACTTTACGTGGAGATCTAGTCACAGAACACTCCCACATTACACAGAAGCACATCATACGTGGTTTTGCAGCAATCTGCTAGTTTTTGTAATCTGCGTGACATCCCTCAGGGATAGCAGTGATATTTTAGCAGCCTAAACCTACTCTCTTAAGTCTGCTTTCCAGAGAAAAGCGGGATCTCTGGGCTTTGTAAGCCTCACTGCTTGATTTCTTCTCTGTGGCGCTCCAGCTGGCAGAGCACCCACACACAGATTTGGAGGAAATTTGCTCATTTGATATATGGGGTGCTCTTTTCCCTTCTTAACAAAATAACAATCAAAAAGGTCTTTATCCTCGATGCATTTAACGAGTCAGAACTCTTCTCCTAACCAACAGAGGACACCCCAAGTCATCGGAGTCATGCAGTCTCAAAATAACAACACTGGGAACAGAGGACCCCGGCCGTTGGAGCAGGTCACCTGCTACAAGGTAATTCAGAGGGGAGGGAGACGAGGAGGGAAAGCAGAGGGTGCTAGATTTAAGAAGTACAGAGTGCACGTCACCTGGACTACGTCACGCTGCTTTGCTGCTGGTTGCTTGTCATGGGCAAAGGAACACAGGGGTGTTGGTCCTGAACAAGGGTTTTTTTTCAGTGTAAACAGGTTCATGAAATGTGTGCTCTGCTCAATAGACATTGCATTTCAGTGCATGGATACAGCTGTGGGAACTGGCAGTGAGTTCTGAGGCTTCTAGGTCGCTGGTTTGCCAGCTCACGGACTTGCTGTGACCATTAAGGCTGTTGTAGGACAGACTTTGCTCGTCTGCTAATAAATAGGAAACCCTACCACAATGACAGTTAAAGGAGACTGCTGAACTGTACATTTCAAAGTAAGAGTTAATATTAGTTTTGTCTCATGAGTTAATTTGCTTACACTTGGTGACTTTAGAAAGATTTTCATCTCCCCTGCTAGCCTGGAAGGTCCTTGTGAGTAATGGAAATTGAATATGCAAAGACCGTTCGGCATTTCAGCTGTAAATGCACTCCGTCCCTGTCAAACCAAGGAATGAGCTGTTCACCTTGGTTGCTCATTAAGGAGCACCAGTAAAACTTTGACGCAATTGAGTTTCCATCTCTCTTTATTTTTCCACAAAAGCCC
The DNA here is from genome assembly GCA_013401275.1 of Pandion haliaetus. Lineage (NCBI taxonomy): Eukaryota > Metazoa > Chordata > Aves > Accipitriformes > Pandionidae > Pandion > Pandion haliaetus. The sequence goes on along the minus strand of VYZV01034450.1, from coordinate 222,926 downwards.
CAACCCTAGCCACTAGAAAAGGGCAAAGAATCTTCCTGTCCCATCAGCTTTGACAGTTATGTCGTTGTACATGCCAGCTTCTGTGCCGTAGTGCTTGTTTGGGTAAAAACTACTGTGACTGGACAGGGATATTAAGTAGCTGAATCCATTTCACTGAAAACCTTTAATAGTTGCTTATTATTTTAGCTACAAGTAAATTTCGTATCTGGAGCGTGCTGTTGCACCAGATACTGGCATTTCTCTCTGGGCTTGAATAGCTTCAAGGTGCAAAGTCATGAATCTCTTGCTCGGATGCAGTTTTCTCTGTCTAATTCAGGATAGCCGATCAGGAGAGTCCCCGTAGATCTCTGATGTAGTGCGTATCAGATGGAGTAGTCTTGGAAGCCTCCGGTTTGAAATTCTTGTGTGTTAGATCCCTTTGCTGTTCGTAGTGGTGCACTGAGAGCTCTCTCCTTTGTAGCACATTATAACAACATGGCATCAGGTTGCTCCCAGTACAGAAGCAGCTTTTGCTCCAAGGAGTGGCAATAGCCCATAAATGGCGTCCCTTGTGACACCATGTTTCACTTCACCTGCTAAATGCCGCATCTTCCATACGTGGAAAAGCTTTCAAATCGGGACAGTTGCCGGCTACCTTAATAAAGGCAGCCAGAGGAAAAAAGATGTACATGTGTAATAATTCTTCTCTCTCTTTCTCTTTTAGTGTGGTGAAAAAGGTCATTATGCCAACAGATGCACCAAAGGACATCTGGCCTTTCTCAGTGGACAGTGAAAGAGCAAAACGAAGAGTGCAAGGGAGCTATTAACACTGAGGAAAGGTTTCTGCCTAGCACTGTCTTGAACTATTAAATCAGGTTGTTTTTTAATGCCATTACTGAAAGAACTGGTCAGAGGCTGGCTGCTGCTAAGCAACATTTTTGTAATTGTCCACAACTTTTTTTTATGTTTTAACCTTTTTAAAATAGATTTTGGCCTTTGCCTATTTTCATTGAGCCCTGCTGAAAGGTAGATCTAAAAGCCAATAGATACACCAACCCCTCACCGGTGCAGCACTCCACGTAAATGCATCTTACGACAGTGTTTCTTTAAAGTGTTTTCCTTCTGCCACTTCTCTTTGGAGAAAACCTGCAGTGTTTCAGCCCTCCCTGTGGAAGCAGGAAGACTGACTAGGAAAACTAATGCTTGAAATGCCTTCCCTTCAGTGAGGAAGCAGGGATTCTGCTGTCCTGTAGCTCTTAAAAAGCAAAGTTATGTTCCCAGGTCCAGCCTGTTGTAGTCGGTAAGCTTGTCCTGGTGGCTGACTTAACGCATCAAGCACATCAGGCTGTNNNNGCATCACGTACATCAGGCTGTAAAACTCTCGTCCACTTGCTTTGTTTCTGTGCTTCTTGCTATACTGAAGGTTAGAAATTAATCTTCTGGGTGAGAACCGATCAAGGGGAGAATTGGCATCTCTGTGGTTAGCCAAACAGTAGGAACAATGATTGTAGGAAAGCCGCATCTGTGCTCATTTTCCATTTGCAAAAAGCAAGGAGGGAAATGAACACAGCTTGAAGAGTAGGAATAGAAGAGCCTTGTCTCACCCCACCCCCCCGCATCGAACTCACACTGAGCAGGTATTTCCATAGCCTAGAGAAGACCAAGAAGTGGAGATCTGTATTCTTAAGAGAACACTGCTTTTAAAGGTGGTAGAGCATTCTTCTGAGAGCAATTTTTCCAAGCCAAAACCCATTCATTTTGTGAGACTATTTCAAAAGGGCCAATGATAAAATGTGAATTAAAAAAAAAAAAAAAAGTGCACCTACAATGTGAGCCTTATTGATTCTAACCCATCTTTCATTTGCTGACTGCCTTTATACTTTGTTTTTATTGAAATGTACTCATGGAAAAAGCTGGCTGTGATTTTATTTTTTTTTTTTTTTTTTTTTTTTTTAAGAACAAAGTCTAGATTAAGAGAAGTGGCTGGAGCCTATGTTGGTTTGAATGACTGTGGTTATTTCACTGTGGAGAGTCAGAGTCAGTCAAAACAGAAGTTTCAAGTCTAAGTGACTATGGTGTGACAGACCATCAGACACTTCTCCTAACATGTTGTGCCCCCAGAGGCTGAACAGTGGCCAAACCACGAGATGGGTTATCTGCGTGTAACTAGGCGCGTGTAAAGGGAACCAAGCCGCTTCAGTGTCTGGCTACCTTGCCCATCTAGTTCAGGATTTTCTGGTCTTCGCTATCTGAACAGATGTTTTCTGAAACTGAAAGCTTTCCTGTTACCACTGAAGCTCTTGAGAGATTCTTCCTTTCCCTCAAGAAGTGGTTTTCACTCCCTCTCATTCAGAAAATGATACTGCAGGCTCTACCTGCAACACCCAGCTGCAGTTGCAAGTGTCAGCAGGTCGTGTTGGGACAGTGGGATGCACTTGCCTAGGTGGGTGCACAAGGAAGGTCCTCAGCAGGGGCCAGAGCCACAGATGCTCCTTTCAGCTGCATTTATCCACATCGTGCCTCCTGTTAAAACTTCTCACTGCTGCGTTTAAGTCAAGAAGCAAAGTCTTCCTTCAGCTTAACTTCATGGACCTTTGTTATATTTAAGTTCTTTTAAGCTCACACCCGTTCAGAATAACCTTCGAGCTTCTTTTAGCAATGAAAATAGGTAGAGTTTTGATAGAAGTTTTGGGTTTATCAGAGGTAAGAAGCATTAGAATCCCAGTGACAGAATGGGAGTTGCAGACCTCCTTAGAACTAAACCAATCTCGTCTCAGACAGTGCTCTGCAATGATGGAAAACTGCCCAAATACCTACAGTCCCCAGGTGACAGTCTGACAGAAACACGTGGCCACACCAACAAGCCACCTAAAGCTCAGATATTCTTCTTTCAAATCAAAAATATTAGATCCTTTCAGCTAGCTGTCCAACCTGTACATAATGGCCATTAAGAAGCAATCCAATGCTTTTTTTATCAAACCGTTAAATAGGAATCGATTGTAATAGTTTTCCCCAGTTCATAATGTAACTCAAGTAGCAGACGTTTTCTCAACCATCTTTGAACTTAGCCTTCAGGGCTGAAAGTCTAAGAAGACAAACTCATTTGCACAGTACAATTAACAAGTCAGTTATGAGAGTGTCAGCTCAGTAAACATAGCGCGTATGCACTTTATTATTGGTCATAATAGTACATATTTTAATATGAATAGTTCTGATGTCTTCTGTCAGGGTAACTGTTCCAGTAGCCAAATCTGTTCAGAGCTGTACCTTCACTTGCTGAAATTCACACTTCAGTGGTACTTCCTGTGGCGGTCATGCTCTGTATCATTCAAAGTAAAGCAAGTTAATTTTACTGAAGTCACAAGAAAAAAACCACCGCACCCGAAATTACAGGAAAAAAAGCACTCTACAAAAATCAGAGCATGTAATTTCTAAGTACTGTCAGGTCTGACAGGCAACAAGATCTAAGCTTTCTTTGTCACCAAGAAAATACTGGCCATCTGACAACTTACTAAGCATTCAGGTTCCCTATGGCTAAAAGAAGTTTGCTTGCCCACAGTCTCAGATTCAAGCAGCAATGGTTAGCAGAGTCTTTCCTTTTGTTTCTAAAAGCAGCAGCAGATAAATTGTTTTTTATTGCCCCAAGCAATCTTTCAAGCTGCACTATATGCACTCAGCCATACTGCTTTTACTTACTCACGTGACTGTAGTTCCAGATGTAGCTGACAACAACATAACCAGCAAGCACCATGGAGATACCACCGAGCCCCCCTTTCTTGACGTTGATATATTTATTGTAGTATCTGTCGTAACCTGTGTAGGAGAAAAGTTTTCACAGCAGCCAGATGAGCTGCATGTTTTTCTGTCTCAGAAAACCTCAGTTTTCCGAACCTCAGTTCGGTTTCGCAGAACTTCAGGAAATCGTTTCTAATGAAACATCTGAGGGTCTCGGAAGCAAGTCTGCGAGAAGGCAACCTGTGTGTTTAGTTAAGCAAGGTGAACTCAAATTAGCAGTGCTAAGCCCCGCAAAAAACAGAAAAAAAAGCCAATTAACTTTTTCCCCTAAACATTATTGTGACCTTCATGAGCTCAGGCTGCTTTGGAATGATCTAATTCTTTGGAATTATCTTTCACACTAGTGTATATACATTACATAGACACTTGCCTTTGATATTGTGTGTTTACATCTGCCCATATGCCATATCTGTATCTATAGCAAAGGGCATCAGTCAAAACTTTTGCCAAGTGATCTGTAAAAGCACCGTGTCCTTTCTTACCATCTTTAGGGATCACTTGTTTTCTTTTTAAATTTACTTGTGATGCTGGGAAACCTCAAGATTTTCAGCAGATGGGTTCCGGACTACGGTCACCATATTTCTTCTTTATACCAAAGGGAATACTGAAAACAAACCTCTGGCGGATAAAGCCCACGTGAGAGACAAATTTACCGATGGGAGAACAAGACGCTCAAGGGGGAACTGTTTTGGAGAAGCAAAAGTTGCCCCGAAGCAACCCCTCTGCTGCTGGATCCGCTCCAGCAGCCAGAGATGCTTATGCAGTGATCGGCCTAGCTCCGTTAGGAGAAAGGATTCACACCCTCCAGGTCTTCGCCGGCCGAGGGGGTGCGGAGCTGTTTCGGCAGGGCGGGCAGCCCCCCCCGTCTGCCCCCCCTCACCTCTTCGCAGGGCCCCCAGGATGCCACGGGGGGTGAAGTCTCTCATGGCCAGCCAGGTGGGCAGCTGGCCCAGCTTCACGTCCAGCAGCTTCATGTCCTTGAGAAGAACTGCGGCACAGAGAGAGACACAGCCCGGTCAGAGGGGAAGGGAGGGAGGGAGGGAGCCGCGGTCACCTTGGCGGCCCGCCGCACTCACCCGGCTGCTGCGCCATCTTGCCGCTGCTGCTCTGCGTCGCCGCGGGGGAAGGCGGGAAGGGACGGGTCGCTGAGGCTCACGGGAGGAAGGTCAGGCGGGATTCCCGGATGTTGGGGCGAGAGGCGAAGGGCTGGCGCCATGTTGGGCGGGTCGCGCTGAGGAGGTGTTGGCCCCGGTGTCGCCTTGTTCCCTCCCCAGCTCCTCACCGAGGGGGAGAGTCGGTTCCCCAAGGGGGGCTGCACACGCTGCCTCAGTTGCCACAGGCGCTGCGTCGAGGCCTGTGCGTCTGGGGGCCTGTCGCAGGGCTGGGGGCACCCTGAGGGGTTTTCCCTCCCTGTCCCGCCCCAGCAGGCCTCCTCAGCGGCCGGGACCCTTGTCAGGAGATGCTGGCCCAGCTGACGCTCCATGACTCGTGCAAGCTGTCCTCCGATGGCCCAGAGCAGGCCTGTGCCTTGCACCATCCCCGCCGTACGTTGCAGGATGTCAGGTGCCAGCGCTTGCCAGGGCTGCAGAGGTGAAGGCTCCTGCAGATTGTGAAAACAGCAGAGAGAAAAATTCACAGGTCTTCATCAGCACTGTCATGAGACTTAATCAGCAGTCTTTGGGCTGCTGATGTCCCACAAATGAACCTTTTCCAGCGTGCTCTGAAGAAGTTGCAACTCTTAACACTGTAGATGTGCATTCACAAATGATATATACTGCAACATACATTTAAAGTTGTTATCATATATTGTAATGTAAGAAGTGAGGGCTTCTCAGACCTCTGCCAGGTGTCACCTGCCCTCTCCTGCAGTCTTCTTAGGCAGCTTCAAGGCAAGAGGAGGAACGTTGGCCTGTATTTTTCACAGGATTTAGGTGACAGGTGAATAATGTATCGTGTGGTCCCATTTCAATGCCCACTCAGGACTTTTCCCTGTGGGAATATGCTGCATTTTAGTACAGCTCCTCTGGAAGAATGTCAAAGGCAAAAGGAGAGGCAGGGCCTGGGTATATGGTGGAAGTAAACCTGCATAACCAGAGTGGTGAAAGAGGTAATGCGTGGATAAAGACAACTTTTGCCATCCTGCAACATGAAAGAGCCACCCAGACCTATTTCTTGTTCCCGAGTGTCTTTCTGGGGGATTTAGTGCACACAGGCCCCCAGAAGGTCCCCCCCCAGGCAGACAAAACACCTGCAGAGCTGGCTGTGGTGGGACCAGGGTGGGTTATGGGGGAGAGGACTCCAGCAGGTGTCACTCGCACTTAGCAGAATGCAGCTGCTGGAAAGATGCTCTCCATTAGCCTGACCTCTAGAGGTTTTAAAGCGTTATCATTCAGGTTCATAAAATAGTGTCAGGTTTTGTTGTTTATTGTGGTGAATGTGAAAAGCAAAGTGATACAGCAGCAAGCAGGGAGCAGCCATCCACCGCTGTTTCTGACAGGTCAGCCAGGACCCCACATTTCCTAGATATTAAATCTCCATCCCACAGAGGACTGTTAGAATGGATCGGAGATGATGAAGACTAAAGTAAGGATGCAGAAGGGGGCCCACAGGGCTCCTACATAGACACTGAGCTACTCATCTCCACAGCTTTTACTTCTCTTAGGTCAGAGTCTTATTCCACATGCCTTCCTCCTGCCACTGCAGGATTCTTGCATTATAATCTGTAGGGTTTGTGTTACCTGGTATTAAATGAGTTGAGGCATGGGACCTCTGTTGTCTCAAGAGGTATGGTACCCTGTAATGCATCTTACTCAGAGGCTCGTCTACATGTCTAGCTTCATCCTCTATTTTACTGAAATTAATTTATTTACATTGAATAGTGCTCTCCCATAACATAAAAATAAAAGCAGAAGGAAAAGTTTACTGCCTATTTTTTTCTTTAACTTCTTAACAGAAAGTAGGATTAGGGAAGTATAGTGTGCCTGATCACATGAAGAAAGGGTTCCAAATTTAGTCCCTGTTAAATGGGTTAAAAATCCCCTTATTAAATTATCCTTTATAATGTTGTTGGACTTTACCGGTAACTCATTTTATTGCTGAAGTGTCCCCTGATGAACTACTATGTGGCCTTTTTACAGTACTTGCATAAAAGCATGCTTCAAACTTGCTTCCCTCATTCTTGCAAGGCAACTTATGTTTTATATAGGATAACTTATGCAAGGCAGATTAATTGACCTACAGGAAAAAATCCAATCGTGGGTGCTTCATTTTAAGGAGTTCCCTGCAGAGCAGAACACATAGAGTTGCTCAAACTGCTTATAGCAAGGTTGGGGAAATATGGTTTGTTAGGGTAGGAATGGAAGTTCATAACAAGCATACATCTCCAATGCAATTAGGGACAGCGGTGACCTAAACCTTGGCCTGAACTGCCTGCTCTGGTAGAGTAAGAGAGGAATAGTGCTGTTGTCTTTATGCCATCTTAATCCCGAACCAAGCAGGAAGAGTTAAATGGTACAGATGTGTGGGAGGTTTTGCAGCACACGTTTCCTCCCTTTGACCCATGCTGCTGGCCAAAATTCAGGGTCTTGTTGTTTGATCCAGAGGGGAGGAGGAGTCATGAAGAAAGGTATTTCTAATGTGTTTCTGTTTGCCTACAAGAATGCTCAGAGCCCTTGTTTCCTGAACACAGAAGAAATCACGCAGTTGAAAGCCAGTTTCCTTGCTTATAGTTCCAGACCTGCTCCAGGCAGCAATGTGACCCCAAATCCCTCTGTTTCTTGTATTCAGTCCAGGTTTTATATCAATGATTGTTCAGGCTCTTTGAAGTTTCCGTTCCCTGCCTGTTTCAATATGCTGTCTTTCTGTCTCCTCCTCCACCTGAACTGTATTGTCCAGCCACACATAACCTTCTTTCCTTTTAATATTCTACCCAAAACTGTCCTCCCAGAGCCTTCAGGTACTTGAGCAATCTTGCATTGTAGGTGGAAACAGACTTAATGTCTCCTTCAGCTACCCTAAATAAAGGAGTGCAGTTAAACCTACCGGTTTCAAGAAGGTTTAACCCAACCTATAAAAATAAAAGCCTAATGGAGTGTTGCCCTGAGGTTTTCGTCTTACTGAAGACCCCTCTAGAAAATGCTGTGAAGTTTGTAAGTAATGGCATAGAAATAATAGGGAGTACATAATTCAAAAAACCCAGAGTATTTTGCAAAAGACGTCAATAGATACGAAAGAGGTTTCCTTTTTCCAGTAGCAACTGTAACACATAATATTGCAGCTTTCAGTGCAAAGATTCAGTTGTGGCCTGAGAAGTTAAGTAGCACTCTTCATTAAAGTTGCTGAAAAGGAGAAGTAAAAAGCATAACACAACCTCCCTCAGACTGTAAGATCTTAGAGGCTGGGATCATTTTTTCTGTTCTGTGTGCCACCCTTTGAAAACTTGGGGTCTCACCTGAGCCTGGTGGTCAGTGATACTACAGTAATATGCAGACACAGTGTCCGTAGGTGTGTAGAGTAGCACAAAGTGGCCTTCAAGAAGGTCAAGAGATGAGGATTTACCTAACTGATCCTGCGCCCACTGAAACTGATGACAAAGCACCCAGTGCTTTTAATAAAGGATCAAACCTACACAAGTGGACAGATTCGGGTCTGAAACCTGCGGTCTGGCACAGGATGCTTCTTGGCTCCTAAACACTTATTTCAATCTGATGTCTTCCCACCAGCACAGGTTAAGCGGCTGCAGCCATCAAGGAGAAAGACAAATCATGGGCTACCAGGACTTCCAGAAGCTCAATGGAGAGATGCATGTTTTATCAACCAGTAATTTGGAGAAAGGTTATGGTTCCGGGTATCTTGATCCAGTCTGTTATTTTTTAATTGTATGAACAGTCTTGATGTGGTGAAAGCAGGGCAGCTGCTCAGCATAGGTCTAAACCTCATTCATCTAAAATTGTATTTGCAGTGGAAACCAGAGTCCCAAGTTGTATAGGATGAGAAGGGGGTGTGGAGTTTGGAATCTCTTCCATGACCAGACTTCCTCAGGAAAATGGTGAATTGCCTTGCATAGATAATAACACCTAGGGATTGACCCAGCAAAAGCAGCTGAGAGAGTTAACCTATGATTGTAAGCAGATTGCTTGCTCTGCGTTATTATAGAGCCATTTGCCTTAGTCAACCTCAAAACACTTTACAAAGGAGATTGCTTACCAATGATTAATAGTTCAGCATGCACGTAGTTCTTTTCTCCTTCACAGCACTTGACTATCGGTGTATCTTTATGCTCCTCTGATAAAATGTGTAAGGTAATGTTATGATTATCTTTTCAAGTAGAGAAATTTGAGCCCTATGTTTAGGACTGGGGAGGGGGAATTCCTCCCTCCTCCTTTGGTCCCATCTTGCTGGCCTTTGCTTGTATCTAGTGTCAGTTGCCAAAGTACCTCATTTTGTAGGTCTTTGATCAACCTGCTGGTTAGCTAAATATATGCCTGTGGGGAGATAATTACATGCTATCAGTAGTAAAGTGTAGTAAAATAATTTACGTTAATTAAAACACTTGCAAAACCAAAGCAAGAGTTTTCACTAAGATAAGTCTGCTGCAGCGACTGCCTGCTTCCCATAGACAAACATGAAAATAAAAACAGGGACCAGTAAAAAACAGTTTCTTCATGCTAAGAAGAGGAAAGACACGTACCCACTGGGAAAACCATGGTGGTATCAGTCCAGAAAAGCAGGGCTGAACACATCTTCGGTCTGTGCGAGCAGATCTGCCTTCACCAGCATGGGGAAGATTGGTGTGATGAATCCCATCTTATCAATGTGTCTGTTTGGCTAAGTGTGAGTGGCCCAGCAGGAGGGTTGTACAAACGGGCCTCGTATTATCGGGGGAGGATTTGGAGACTAATTAAATTGTGTGACAGAGGCTTAAAAAAATCACCTTGTTACCATCTTTGAATCCACTGTCAGTTCCTCCAGCACAATCCTTGTACTCTTCCTCCTTTCCCACATTCATGTCTGATGAAAATACTCAGCACTTTCATAGCCTTGCATGGAAATTGTTTATCTATCTGACCTTCCCAGGTGAAGCTGAAGCTGTGTTTGATTAGTTGGTGAGTGAGTTGGTAAGATACCTGCTCCTCCATCTGTTCTCCCTTTTCTCAGTGCTTCTCTGTGGTGCAGTGTGGATGCATGCATGTCTGTTTGCATCATTCTCCCCCCGCACATACCTCTGTGTTTTTGTTGTCATACTTCACTCACAAATGAGTGATACTTTGCACCCCTCCCCAACTTGTATCAGATCAAATTCTAGCTTTTTCCGAGGTAGTTGAAGTGGCATAACAGATCTGCCTAATCAGGCTTGCCCCGTGGCCATGTTATCCTATACGCTCGGCAAGAAAGGATCTTAAAGCCAGGGTGAGAAAGAGATTCCTCACTAAAGATCAGCTAAGAGTTGGGTGGGATTTCAGCCATGCGACCCTGACATTCAAGCAGGGCATATGGGCACCCCCCTTCCCCCTCCTGCTCTGCAGCGTGAACTGGGAGGTACCGCAGGGGACTGGGACAGGGGAGCCAAGCTGCAGCAGGAAGTATTCAAATGTATTTCATTTCAGGGTGACCTTTAACAGGTGTGGATTTACTGATGGGGAGGGGAGAGGGAAGTAAGCGAGGGATTAAGGGGACTTTACCCTCCCTCCACTTTAAGCACCAGCTTGCACAGCATTCCAGCACCGTGAGATGCAGTTTGTGACTGTATGGCTTTATATCTTCTGCTTCTCTCAGTTCTGGTCAGGGCTGTGGCTGCCCCTGGTCTTTAGCACTGCTGGGGATTCAATAGGTGGAATAGTGTACTGCCAGGTGTCTCAGGTATAAACCTGGGGTACGGGGTGGGGGAGAAAAATCACCCTCTTATCTGCAAGAATTGGGATTTAACCTATAGTGGAAGTGCACAGTTCAGGCAAACACAAGGTGTGTGGTACATTCCCTGGGTGACTTTGCCTGGAGATCTTCTCTTCTTGTTCTAGTGCTGCTGCATGGTGTTGAACAGCTGCTTTCCTCTAACCCAGTGTCTGCTGCAGTTCGGTGATGGATTAAGGCAACTCTCCATTTTCCTTATCCCTCTCCAAGGGGAGTTGTAAAGTTTAATTAATTACATTTTGTAAAACATGATGAGGTTCTTGGATGATAAATGCTACACAAATGTAGAGTATTTTTTAATGAGCACTGTATGACGGCTGCAACAAAATGCTTGTTTAATCAAACCGATCTGAGCTGCAAGAATCCTCACCCTGCTGCTACCAAACAAAAATGCTGCCAAGCACTCTGTCTTGCATAGGCTATTTGATCTGAGGGTCCCAAGGCATTTTTTGAAACTTTAACAAAATAAAAAGTCAAGGAGTGTATGTATATACCTGTATTTTATAGATCTCTCCCTTTATGTATGCAGTTTAGATTATATAACAATACCGCTTAGCAATAGGGAAGGGAAAGATTAGCTAACGGTGTGGCTAGATGTCATGGCTGTGTGGCAGGGTATGTATACCTGCTCTAGTTTTGCCTGGCCGTGCCAGGCACCAGAGTTCTGGCACCACGTATTTTGTGTTTTACAAGTTTCCCACAGCTGTGGGTATGTGAAATCAGCCTGGCTACAGCTTCTCTGGTACTCCCTCCTAAGCAAATGAGGTTAAAATAAAGTCTGGAAATGTCCGTCTTTGTTGTACACTGCAATATAAGCCTATCCACAGAACTAAAGGTAGTTTCCATAAAGAAAATTGCAGCCTGCTGTAATTGCAAGCAGAGTGTCGTTTCTTTTGCTGGAATTTGGTCAGGAAAAAAGAGAGTAATTTCTTGAGCTAAAAGACCTGCCTTGGGCTACTCAGTGGCTAGAACTTCAGCTTTACACTTCTTCCAGAAAGCTGTTTCTGCTGTTACCAGAATGCTGAAGCGTCAGATCACTGGTGAACAGAGGAGAGGTATGACTTGAAGAAGCACTTAAAGCAGAGCCTGGAAGAAGCAGTCTATAGATTTCCATTCAGTGATGACACAGGCCAGTCCTACCCAGCCTTTGGGATCCAAGGATGCTTCAGCAGAGACTACTATGGTTTCTGGCACTGGTGGTGTGGGATTGAAATAGGGGCAGCAATCAGTCAGAGCCCCCTGTACTTCATCTGCACAACCGTTTCCTTAAAGCTGCTGCTTTGCAAAATTTGCCTTTTCTGGACCTTTGATAATCTCTGCTTCTTTTGGTCAGCTGGAGTTTTCCTTAAGGGGAGAAGAAGAGGAGAACGGCCTCTGTGCAGATATTGGCTGGCTGTGCCAGGAAGGAAAAAAAAGACACAAGAAATGAGCTGTTGAACCCATGGTGATATGAGAGGGATGAGTGAGACATTTTAGGGAATAACCAACCAGTCAACCAATCTCACAAGCAATTTGTCTTTCCTCATTATAAGGCAACACCATAGTGGGAGAAATGTAGGGCCATTCTTCAGAAGATTTATTGCCCTGTAGCATCTGCGTGAGAAAACTAAGTGCTGAGTAGAGCAGGAAATTGGAAGTAGATTGCACAACCTGCAATTCAACAAAGTTCTTGGACCTTCTGTGGAAAGAGAGTGCTGGGGTTTCAAAGCTAGCTCTAGCTTTTAAGGCTTTCTCAGTCCTGGGAGAAGAATCAGTGTAGGTTTGTTTGGTTAGAGCTGATGGAGGCTTTATCATTTACTGGTCTAGATAATAAGAGCATCACAGAGCGCTGGTTTAACCAGTACAGAGGAAAATACCTCCCAGTGCTGTGGTGGATCTAACGGTGCCTAAGATTAGTGAACCAACTGCACTTACGTGAGCTGTTGGCATTCACAGGACCTCTGACAAGAGAGGGGTGCCTATGTTGCATGCCTGTGAACATATCTCTTTACAGCCCTCTGTATGTACAGCATTTTCTCAGAAACCAGCCTCAGGGACAATTATACATTAATAGCTACTTCTTTCAGAAGCAGCCAGCCCTGCTCCTGAGAAACAGCTATTTTCAGGCAGTCTTGTTCCTGAGGAACTGCTATTTTTAGTGAGTTCTATTTCTGAGGCAAAAAAAAGAAGAAGCAGCCATTTCTGTATCCCTCCACCATGGCCCAGACCCACTGGCTGTGGTTGACTTGCATTTTGCAATAAACATTTCCTCTTTACATCTCAGTAGCCTGAAGAAAGTGGTTCTCCAGCCATTACAGAATGCAGCAATTTGAGCTGGGGCTAATTATGCAGGGAGGGCTTGTGGGAGGCAAAGCCGTGCTCACGTACTATAGATTCCATTAGAACGAGTAGGGAGATGTAATGGGGCTCTCCTGGGAGATGCAGGACTTTTAGATACCTAATTTGGAAGTCCGTTCTGGTATCCATTTTCAACATCCCAAGAGTAATGATTAATCCTGTACTCCAGGTTTCTCTGAATCAGTTTGTAGCTATAGTAAATATGGGCTGAACATGATAACGTCATTGATGCTATGGGTAAATGACTTGAGGCAAGAGGAGCTCAGGTTTTGTGGCCATTAACTCGCTGTGCACAGTCATCTGGCAGCAATTTCGCCTCAGGAATCTGCAGCTGAGATAAAAGAGGCTCTGTCAGAGCTGAAGAATGTGGTGTTTTGCAATGTAAGTATCTAATATGCTGAAGGCCCTGTAAACGCACCCCAGCAATGCTGTGTTCTCATTCCTGCAGCATCCCAACAGCATGGATCTGGAGGTCTTCTGTATGTTCTTGTGGCCATGGCCTTTCAAGGGGCATTTGGTAGATGCAACCACATGAAAATTCGAGTAATGTCTTTTTATTATTCACAGATTTAATGCAAGTAGTGGTGTCCTGACACAAGGGTGAAGTGATTCTCACCATGCTGAAGCTGTCCTGAATTTCAGCAGAGCCTGTGCAAAGTTCATCTCAGGTGTGTTATGATCTCTTCCCTACAGCTACTTCTGCCTCTGATAGGTGTGCTGCTGAAGGTAACGGGTTTGGGTAACAGTGGCATCAGCAACGAACACACACTGGAACCATGTCTTGGCAGGTTTGTGTATACTTGTAGGTATTTCCTTGGCAGGGTGTTGCTATCTGGATTCAATAGAATCTGCAGCTCTAGTCTTTGAACAGGGTCACGGCAGTATTGAAAAAAAAGCCGCCCATCCTTGCTCCGGCACCATTTGCTCAGGGGCTGCTCTCTAAAGACTCTGGTGTGTGTGTGTGGTCTGAAGGTCACTCTTTCTCGGAGAGAGGCTCTTCTTTCCTGTCTGAGTGAGAAGGGGAGGCTGTTAGTGGTTCAGCATTGTAAGCAGTTTCCCTCTGCTCTTGCGCAGGCAATACTGATGAACTTGGTCTCTAAGTGAAGATTATTTATCTTGTTTTTAACACTCCGCAAGAGAGGAGCTTGGTTGTGTTTGTCCTGCAAAACCAGACACTCCGCCCTGCCCCTCTTTTTTTAAAATATTCCTTGTATCCTCCCATCTCCAGGAAAAGTCATTATCTCTGGACAGTTTCTTGAAACCCCATTGCCTTTGTATTCTGGTCATAAGCAGAGCATTGTTCAAAGTGCGAGTGAGTCGTGGCTGCTTTTATCACAATGAGAGCCCATTATTGGCACTTTTCCCTTTTTACTGCTTCACTAGAGAAAGGCAGGTGAAAAATGGGACAGAAATCTAGGAAATGAAAGGTAATTTACAGTTCACAAAGGAGCAGTAAAAATTAATTAACTGTCTGAGGATCCATTCCGACCTGGGCCATGGAGTTTGTGCCAGCTCTTTGCATTCCATAAACTGTCTGTGCTGTGCTAGGCTGCTGAGATCAGGCTTGTGCTGTGAAATTAAGGCTCTTTGCTGAGGTAGAAGTCCTTTGGGGCATGCAAAATGTGTATGCACACCTAATTTGGTGTGCCAAAGGAACATGATGGTGCATATAACTCAGGTCATTACATGCTCAACTGGCTACTTATGACGTTCACTATTAGTTGTCACAGTAACTGCTCATGTAAATTACAGGTGCAGTTATCCACATAATTTAACACTGAGCTCCTTTGAAAATCCAGGCCTAATTCCTCCTCCTTTTCCATGTCGGTGTCCGCATGAATGAAACACACTTTAGACACCATATCCATATGGTCCAATTCCAAAAGGGGACGGAGCCCCAGAAGGACTGGAGAGGTGACAAGACACTGGCCCAGCTGAGCTATGGGCCAGTTTGGTCCTGCTGTGGGGTGCTAGAACTGAGCAACTCCAGCATCTTGCCAATCATGTTGCCAGCCCTCCAGTCAAGCCTGAGATCCCCACCTGGAGAAAGAACTTCACAAATCAGAAATGTCCTAAATTGGATCCTTTTTTGGTACATAATTTTCAAAACTGTAATTTCCATTTGAGAACTATTTGTCCTGATCCTGAGCGTCAGCTGAACTCATTTTTTTTCCCTGTAGTTTAATTTAGGCAGCAGATGCCATCAGAATGTTAATGCCTTCTTAATTCTCACCTACATGCTTTTATTCTTATTAATTTGTTATCTGGGGCTTTAATAGTCTATTTTTTTCCTACTTTGATCAGTTGAAATAATTTGATGGCAGCATTTCAACAGGGCTTGCGATGGGAAAATGTGTAATGGTGCATCACCAATGTATGTTGCTGTGTATCCTGCAGCGTGCTCAGCTGTTGTACTGTGAGAGCATGAATCATGTGATGTTTTTAGGTGATTATAGATGAGGCCTTACTTATCCCTGCTGTGAATAACTAGAGAGGGAACAAGCTTTAAGGACTGTTTTCCCGGTTCAGTATTTTGCCCGGTGCAATCTGAGGGCTGGCAATCCAGGAGTGTGATCCTAGCCCATGGAAGTGCAACTGCATTCAGCGTGCTTGGACAGCTGCCCAGCCACAGCGGATGCTTTCAGTCAGCACCCTTAAACCATTGGTACGGGGAGGCGATGGAGGTGTACCCACAGGACTCCCTTTTCTCAGCTCAGGGGCCCAGGGATGATGCTTCCTAAATGAGAGCCGTGGGAAGTGGGGCAGGGACCTTTCCCAGCTGGGATGCAGTGCTGGAGGACGGTCACCTTCCAGGACCAGAGGGCAGCAGGAGCTCATTCCAGAGAAGTGGGGATGGATGAGTTAATTCCTGCTCCCCAGCTGATACCAGATCTGACTGCACAGGAGTGTCTCTGTTGCTTGGGTGCAGGGAGGCAGCAGGTTTGGCTTCAGAGACAGTTGTGCTGAATGCTACCTAGGAAAGGATGTTTCAAGCTGGCTAGAAGTAACAACAATAAAGTTAAGGGGCTCCAGAGAAAATGAGCGGTCTTACTAATTTAATCAAAACACTTCTGCTGAAAGGAAAAGGAAGAAAAATGCCCAAGTCCCAGACAATTTCTGTCAGTGTGGTTCACTCCCTCCTGGCAGCAGAGAGAGGGAACACCTCGCCAAACTTTACTAGCTACTTTGGTACAACTTCAACAAGCAAAGAAACCCTTTTGCCTGGTAGAGGATGGGAATGACCTGAATCCACCTACCAGGAGGTAAGTAAGCAGAAGGAGAGAGGAACTATTTGACCCTTTACGTTACGACAAAACTCTGCTCTTAATGCATTCACATGTAGATTTGGGGTAGGCAGCTGGAAGGTTATTTTATCACAACTGAAAGATACAAGATGAGATTTTCTAGAGAGCCTCTCGCCATCGTGAGAGAAAAGACAGAAGAGAAGGAAGGGATGAGGATGAATCAACATTTTATTATGTTGCTCCTCAAGCCCAATTTCTACAATGGGTTCCAAAATGTGCATACTTAGTGCTCTAAATTTGGTTTACCTACCCTTAAACTATTCAGTTTGTCCTAGCAAATCTAAGTCTGTGGGCTTGCAAATACACCTTTTCCTAATGCCACTGGCTTGATTTTGGGAGACACTAATTCACGAATAAGGGTGTGACTCTGTGTTCTTGTTATTTAGGACATGGAATATGTCTTGGGTTGTCCCTCAGACTTTCTGGGAAAAGCATGGGACCAGGTTCCATTTTATCCCAATACTATTTGCAGATACCAGAGGGTCAGAGCAAACATCTCTTTTCATTGGATCCTACCTACAGGATGAGGGGTGCAGAGAGTTGCAAAGTCAAGTCACATGGCTGGCTTTTAATAGGATTGCAAAGAAGTTTTTGAAGGTGAGGTTTGTGTTCAAGTGAGCAATGGCCTACATTTGCGCTCCCAAACATGTCTGACTAAAGTCCCAATCCAGATGTGCCCTTTGTAGACTGTTATGAATAACTGGCTAGTCTGTGTGGGTTTTTGCACAGGATCTGTGCTCCAAGCCAGGCAAACGCTAGCAAGTACTATGTGCTCGGAAGCGCTGATTGTGTTCATTGGAGCACAGTGACTACAGATCAGAGCTTGCTCATGTCCAGGCAGCCTGAAGGGTGACTGAAATGGTAACGAGCTTGTGAAAGAAAATCTCCGTGTTCAGACCAAGGACTGCATAAGGCAGGGGCCTGGGTAACAGCTGCATCCAGCAGTTTGGTGGGAAAAATCTGAGTACAGTGGAACTGTGGCTTTCATTTGGGCAGATGTAGTCCATCTGCTGATGGGATCAGGGATGGGACAGCATCCTCTGGAAAGCTGGGATTAAGATACACAAGTGGTGCATGCAAATTAGGCATTAGATTATGCACATGAGAACCATGACGGTCTTCTGGTATTTTGGTTGGCTTCCAGGTTCGGATTTGGAGTCCTTTATTTCTGGTGCATGAAGGCAGCAGCTGATGTGCTGTGCCTCAAAAGATGCTTCTGCCCCTGATGTCCGGATTCCAGCATGACCCGGTGCAATGACAGTCTCACACTCAGTGCAAGCTGTCCCCCCCTCCCTCCGTACTTCCCTCCACAGGAAAGTCGATCCTTCTGCAAACCAGTCCCAGCTTGGACAGAGATGCCAGAGGAAAAAGTTTCAACGGCCAGGTCCTTCCACAGGCTTTGTCCTGTCCATCACCCTTGAAACTCAGTCCCATTAAGAGATGATAACTTTCTGGCTGATGCAAACTGCTGCATGACACATCGGATATTGTGTATAGGACTTAAAGAGGTCGATGAGAGCTATCTGAATCATTCATTACCCGGTGAAGGAGGTGAGTGACTGCTGTTGTCCTTATCCTTTTAGAGAAGGATGCTCAAGCACAAAAAGGTTGAGAGATTTAGTGAAGGTCTCTAAAGGAGGAACCATCAGAGCTCAGAAATAGTGCTTGTTCCCATGCTCAGACAATAATTCTTCACCTGTTTCTCTCTGAAAATTATGTACTAAACATTAGTTGTTATGGCTGGTCAGCTTATGCCATATAGAAACACTATATTGTGAATTTAGTCTTTTCTGCTATTTTTTGGCAGTCCATGAATCAATCCCAGTTCACCAAACAGTTCCCGCTGTGTGTCCATGATAAACTTTCTCTTTTGGTAGGTGTTCTGTCTGCTTGTTTGGTCATTTGGTTCACATGGGGGTTTTCCTGATTCTTGTTCTGAGGAATGAAGCTTTTTTAAAAACAAGGAAATCCTAAATGTTAGATTGCTGCTAACATTCGCTGGGGCTGTGTGGAAGGATTTATTCTTTAGGCTTCCTGAATGGTTTCTTTGGTTCTCGGCAGCTCTCGCACTGTTCGTGACCGATGTTATTTGTGTCGTTATTGCAACCAGACATTGACTTGGGCACCAGTGGTGCTAGGTGCACACCAAAATCAGAGCAACTGGGTGGGCCCTGTCCTAAGGAATTTATGACGTCAAGGTTTGCAGTGTGCTGCAGGTCAGGTCTGTCTTTATTCTTCCAGCTCTAGTGCAATTGTGAGAGGTAAATAATAGAAAGAACAGAGTGGGAAGAAGGTTGTCTGCCTCAGGTGCGTATCTGAGGTAATTCCAGGATAGTGGGGAATATACACTGGTAAATATGTATAAATGAGGGACTTGAAGAGACCTTCTGTCTATTTGGGAACAACTAGAATTCCTGCTAAATAAGACTCAGCAGCTCATGTGGCAACTAGGGTGGTCTTGATTTTTAACCACTAAAAGAACCAGCCTCTTGATCCCTGGCTTTTTTTGCGGTATCTGTTTCTTTCTCTCTTTTTCTTTTTCCTTTTCCCAGCCAAATGCTCAAACATACCCAGAAAAGCCTGTTCTTTTCCCAGCTGGCTGCATCTCTGTAGAGAGAGGCTATGGCCCTCTCCCATTTCAGGCCCATTTGACCTTGTCTTGTAACCAGATGTTTCACTGGAGAACTTACACTTGGGAGAGCCTGGGTTGCATTCAGCTGCTGGTGAACTCTCTGCCTCGGTCAAGCGGCTGTAAACAAAACCAGCCCAAGAAAAACAAAACCTTTTCTAAACTGAGTTGGCCAAGGACAGGACTAAATCCAGAGCTGCAAATGGCTGTTAGCATGTTGGTGAGGCTGCAGAGAGAAGCTCATCTGCCATCTCAGATCTTCAAAGATGGGTTTCACTTAGCTGAGGGATCATTTTGGGGGGATAACAACTATTGTTCCCCTGGTTTCCAGGGGTTTGGAGATACGTGACACAGAGACCCCTTCCGATGCTGCCCACACTGCATCATACCATTTGCAGCTGTCCATGCTTTTGAGTGAGTTTCTGGCCAAGAATATTTAGAAAGAGATGCCTTGCTGGCCTGAAAGTCTCAGAAGAAGGAATTACAAGAACACCATAGCAAAATGATTAGTCAGGGACATCCTTTCTTTTGAGAGACATGTCACATGCCTGTTGAGATTATTCACCTGGCACTTGTAGACAGGCTTTCTGCAGAAATGTCCTGTCTTCCACACTTCATCAGGAAAAGGTGTGAGCAATTACTTTTGGGGTTAAAACTACAGCAGAGTTTAGATTGTCAGAATGTGGTTCTTCAGTTTGGGAAGTGGCCAACTCTCAGCGTTGTTCCTGTTTTGCACAAGATACAGTGTGGCTGATCATTAGCTTAGATGCAGTGAGAGCATCACTTGCAAGATGGCATCTAGAACAGCATGGGGTCCCCTCATCCTGTAGTGACAAGTTACAGGAGTTGGGGCTGCTGCCCCAGGCTCTTGCAGCTTGGTTTGGACCTGGGGTTCAAATCTGAGAAGGCTTTTTCCATTTGAGTTTTGCTTGGCCAGGTTAGAGGGCAGAGGAGCTGTGCAAACAGTGAGATTTGCCCCATCATTTCTGAACAGAATCAGTTCTTGAGCCAGAGCCATTCTCTGGTGTAAGGGTGCATTATGCCAAGCTGAGATCTCTGGGGGAGGGATTGCTTGGCACTCTGATCATTGCTGTACCAGGAAGGATGGAGGCCTGTGACTGAGCACTGCACACACAGAATTGTGTTGATACCCACATCAGTGATTTCTCCTCTGCAAGGGTCAGGCTTGCCTGTCCCCGAACATCTGCTACCACTCAGCAGTCATCCACCACTGTGCCACTGTGTTGAGATATTTATCCAATATTCAATATTCCCTCACAGGGAAATGTGCCATCTCCTGCTCCTACATGTATATTAGCTCCACTTTCTACAGCCAAGTACCAGCTTGCCATAGGAAATGTCGAGGTGACCTGGCTGCAGCCCATGGCCACTTTCTCCTCTGATCCATCTCTGGTCCCATAAATAATTTTTAATAACCAGAGTGCTCTTAATGCAGCAGTTCTAATGTGGGCTAGATCTGTTTAACCTAATCTGAGTATTAAAGCTGGTCACAGTGATATCTGAGCACCTGTGACTTCCTCAGACCAGCTAGAATTCAGGACTGTGAAGCCAATGGCTTTTCCTGTTCGTGCTGTACTGACACATCCCTCTTGGGGTAATTAATACCTTCCAGAGATAGCATTAAGGTCAGCTACACTAAGGTAAGGAAGAGATCAATGGGGCTGTAGGGCAGATATTCCTTTCAGATTCCCAAATGAAAAAGTTCTCAGACTTTCCAGACCTTGGCTTCAGCATCTCAGGGAGACATTCTTCTTTTGTAAGAAGCTCTGGGGGTGGCATTGCTCAGCCAACTGGGCACAAGGAGACAGCTGGAAAGAGGAAGGGATCTGATAACACTATCTTGCCCTCTGTGCTTAGATCGACACTTCATTCTGTTTTAAACATCCGCTTCATCATTCCTGCTGTCCAATATCCCACTGTGGCCCCAGCAAGAGCTATTTTAATCCCTTGTCATTCATCGGGAGGCCCCTTCCTGTTACCTTTCTATCTGCTCCTGCATGCATGTATGTGCATCTCTCCACCGAGAAATCCCCTGTGCTAGCTGTTGTCGGAAAGGTCACCCAGGGATATTCACAAACAGCAGGTGTAAAATTAACAACTGGTGCGATTCCAATCATCTGGCAGGAAGGAAAACATTGGACAATAGGTAGAGCCAGGGTAAAGTTTCCAGCTGAGGGCTCATTGCCTGATATAGGACGGCAGATCGGTGGGCTGGGAACTCTCCTAAGAATGTGAAACCGATAGGGTATTAGCAGGCCTTCTCTGCCCCTCCAACACAATTGTTTTCAGCTTGCTCAAAAATATTTGGAAATGTTACCGAGCAGGACGTGTGGGCGAGAAGGCTTCCTCCAGCCAATCAGCCGAGTAGATTTCAGCCCTCCCCTTGAATTTCAAGCTTTTGTTTTCCCTGATGGAAGGGAAGGTGAATCCTCCATGATTAATTTAGGGATCTTAAAGCATTTTGGATAAGTTCCTGCAGCACAGTAACAAGTGGTGCTTTCAAGGATTACCAAAATTGTGGAGAGATGGCAAGATAGATGGATGGATATATGATCGATATCGATTCTGACTCCTTATTGGTTTTGTTGGAACTGCTTTTAGCTGCATGAAACAATGTGAGTATCACTTGATAATGGCATCTTGATGGTATAAGTCTTTTGGAGGCATGAATGGTAGGTCCTATTAGACCTTGACTGGTGTCAGCAACCAGAACGGTAGCTTGAGTCTATGAGCACAGGAATAAGATCTACTCTATAACTGAGGCTGTGGATGTACTCAAGGAAAGTTGGCAGCACTGAACACAGTGAAGACAATGGAGAATGGAAAAGGTTGTTGAGAAGCTTGGTTTAAACCATGATGAGCTGAGTTGTTCTGTAAGTATTAGAGAGAGTGCAGTAGCTGTTCCCAGCATGGAGAAAGAGTTTGGCCAGACGTTTTAACCAACACACAGCCTTTCCTCTGCTAGAGTTCAAACACAGAAGTCTTGCCTCTATGAAGTAAGAGTAAACGTGTGGGGATCATTGCACCTCAAGAGCAGTACGTTGGTGCCTACAGCTATCTGGCTTCTTTAGTCTCCTCTGCCCTTCTCCTTCCCACCCTCAAAGCTGTCAGTGTGACGTGACACCAGGTATCCTTTGGCAAATTGCTACCACACCACAACCAGAACTTGTAGGCTCCTGTCCAGCTTACACAGTGTCCATCCTCTGTTTAAACAGGTTTGGTACAAGTTCCATCCACCACAATACAATTAGTGCTGAAAAAGTGCTCTTGTGGGTCTCTGAGCCATTGGTCTCACTTAGCAGGGATCTCACACATGGACTGTGCTGACAAAGGATGCCTGGGCTGAGAGGAGGTCTGATAATGCAGTGTAACCCTGACATACGTTGTCAGCAGCGCTGCCATCGCCAGCAAGAGCAAGGGGGAGGACTGAAATTCTCCCGTTCAATTGGGCGAATCTGACACCTTCTCGTTCTTGTGTCCTCATGGCTCGGCCACTTGACATTTCTAAACATTCTCAAGCAAGTTCACTGGAAAACTATCCCATGTCAGGAGCTGGTGATGTCAAGGCTAATAACAGTCCTGGGGTCAAATCCTTCTGATCCTTCAGGCAAGGACCTCAAGATTTGGCTCCAAGTCAATAACAAGGTCTGTCATGTCGACGATGGCTTATTATGAATCCCAGCACAAGGCTTTCCCAAACAAAGTGCGTTCGTTTGGTTTTCCATGCAGGAAAAGGTTATCAGTTTCCAAAGGCAGTTTCTCTCTTCCTTGCATGGAGCAGCGAACAAAACTGGTGAGATTGGAACGGGCAACAGCACTTCACCTTAGAGTAGGAGACGGGGACAGTGATAATCTTTATCTGGGAAATTCTTCTCTTCCCCTCTGGAATGGTGCAAGCTGATTGTTTTCATCTCTAGAGATGCTGAGCTTTTTCTTCTGTGTCCCCTTCCATCACTTGTATCTTAACAATACCAGTTGGCTGCCTTTGTTAATGTTACAATGGACCTCAGAAAGGGGGAACTAGCCATATTGGGAAATGCACGGCTGGACGTCGGGGAAGGAGATAGCAGGGATCTTATTGGCTCACACTTGTGTTGCAGTGAAAAAACAATTGTAGGATGACATTCACTTTGCTATTACATTATAATCCTGACAGCATGTTGAGAATGATGCCACTGGAATGGTGTCCAAAATGATAATTATAACTACTTCCTATTTTAAATTTCCTCTTAATAAGGGAAACGGTGGTCATCATCCTAACAACAATGATTCTGCTGTGCCCTTCCAGATGTCAGAACATTATATACATGGATTAACAAACAGTGATGTCTCTCTACAGGCCTTTCTTCTGAACTGAAAACTCCTGTGCAACCCAGCCCACCCAGACACACACATCAGCAGGTACAAACCAGGGTGCTACAGAAAATGCCGTACCTGCTTTTCTGTTGGCCTCATTTTACAAGGGAGTGTTTGAATCATGGAGAAATAAGGTGACTTGCTCCGTCCCTTGGTGAGTCAGTGGTAGAGAATAGGTTCAGCTGTCTACATTTCCCTATTTTTCTCTGTCAAATGGCCTTTTTGCTATTTTTTTGAAGGCATTTGACATGATGTTCCTAAATATGTAAGCTGATGTTCAGAATTGTTGAGTCCTCACTAGTTCCCCTCCAGGCAGTACCTAAACAAGATATCCGTGGGGAAAGCTGTCTTGTCTTGAATATCAGCAACTGCTAATGGTTATTCCTCTTCATACACTCATATAAGTTTTTGCAGGTGGACCCAGCTCTATCCACCTGTCCAATCTGATGCATGTAGAACCAGCACAAGACAAGGAGGACCACAGCAGGTAGCCCCACTTTCCTGAACTGCTATTAACAAGAATGTGACTATTTCACACATCCCTCCTAAATACCCACCTGAATATAGGAAGTCCTCTGGTGGGGGGGTTGAACTGTGGTTGTCAAAAGTCTTAGCTAAGGGAGAGTCGGTCCACGTGGCTTGGCTGAGTGACGCTTTTCTTCTGAACAGCTCTTGACTCCAGAGAGAGTGGGTTTCTCATTTTGCAAAGCACTAATCTCCTGCTGGTTTATAGGAAGGTTCTGTAGGATCTCTCTCCACTGAAGGTCAGATTTCATGTATCTTCTGGGATCCTAGAACCAGGGTTCTGCTGTGCTAGAAAAGCAGAAAGGAGAAGACTATATGAGGTTAGCAAGATCTGAGCAAAACAGCGTTCTTGGCTCAGACAGCAATTCTAATTATCCAGCACTTAGGCATCGAGAAGATTCAGATAAGAGGTCTCAGATTTAGCTCCTCTCTTCTCTCTGCAAGTTAATGTGCCACTTTTCTTCTTTTTTTTTTAAACAGACAATCAAATCTGTGATAGCAAATTTCAAGTTAAAAGGGAAAGATTGATTCTGCAGAGAATGGAAAGAACCATTTTGGCTGTAGGGTGAGTTTTGTGATCCACCAGAGGCATGGGTAGCTGTCATTCCACACACATTAAACAGAAGCTAGTGAGCTTGTTGCAAGAGTAGCTAGATAAAATCCTATGGCTTTTTATATACAGGGTATCAGACCAGGTAGGTGGTCCTGTCTGGCCTCAAAATATTTGAGTCCATGATATACCATTTGCTGTACTGGGTAAAATCTAACTGAGCTCCTGTTATGCTTCCACCAGGGCTATTTATACACTGTGACAATGCAGGAACCTAGTTTCTGACTTATGCCTTAAATCTGAGAAGAGTCAATTGAAAATCACATCGTTCCTGCAGTATTAGATCATATGAAAACCTTAATGAAAGCTCTGCTCTATAGCCCCGTCCACTTCATCTCCATTGCAAGGGGCCAGATTGCCAAAATAAGAGGTGTCATCACCAAGCTGATAGGAGCCGTCTCCCTTCCTTCCCTGCAGTATTTATACAGGTCAGCCCCTCTAATACGTAAGCTCTCATCTCCTGGCAGTTTCCTCATAGGAGAGCTTCCGAATTTTCCTTCTCTCCTGACTGCATAGCCACCCACAAACAGCCTTTCAGTCATCTGAATGCTCATAGATCACTAGCATATAGCAAAGCTTTAAGGAGCATGCAGAAACAACCTATATACTAATCCAACAGCACTGGGTTGAGGCTTGTCTTTATTTTCTGGGATAGATAATCATCATCTTTAGACGAGCTTCTTCCTTAACACCTTGCTTCTAGAAGGCCATCAGTCCAATCCAACCCTGCTTTCTACCAAGAGCTATGGCTCTGAACCCTGTTATACTTCTGAGTGATGCCCATGGCACTCGCCCATTCTAGCTACTCCTAGTTACCTGTGTATGTCAGCAACAACTTCTGCAGGGTCCTGACACCTGTTGTGAGGGTTGGGCAGCAGAAAAGCTATCCTCCTCTGAGCCTTTTCTATCTACCACAGAGTTGATTGAATCTCTCCCCCTACTTGCCCTTTGCATTACGCTATGGGGTGGAGAGGAAGCAATCTGCTGAATCCATAACTCTCCTACCCTTCTTTTCCCACACAAGTTAACTCCCAGCCCTTGCTTGCTTCTGCTCCAGCCCCCTTCTGAGCGTGCTCTCATTAAGACCCCAGAGGGAGGAGGTGATGCTCTGAAATTGTCTTAATTGCTCTTGTTTATGCTGGTTACGATGGCAATAAGTTGCCATGCAGAGGAGGCTTTCTTCAGATGTGCAGGTTCTCCATTGTTCTGTATTCTGAAGGATTATCTGTAGGCAGCTCCAAGTCATTTACAACAATAGATTAATATGAACATCAGTAATACTGGGTGACTCACAGTCACACACATGCGAGACCCGGCAATCGCTGTGACCTGCACCGGATTTGAGGGGAGGTTAAATGTTGCTGGTATGCTCTTGCAGTGTGCTGAAGAGATAATGCTCTGCACTTGCACCGTTTCTGCTATCCAGGAGCTCCCCAAACATGAATGGAGAATGCTATTTTGCTAGGGCAGGCGGTGACTGTTACAGTCGCTGGAAAGCAGGGCGCTGGAACAGAGCGTGTCTTTCGTCCAATGTGAATTTGCATGTGCCAAAGTTTAAACGGGGGTCAGGAATCCTGACTTTTAGTCCCTGATATATCTGCCAGGCACTCTATCATCCAGACCCTAAAGAGGATCTTTTGTCCAGTGTAAATTTGTCTGTGCCAAAGTTTAAACAGGGGTCAGGAATCCTGACTTTTGGTCCCTGATCTATCTGCCTGGCACTCTATCATCCACACCCTACAGAGGATCTTTTATGTGTGTTGTGTGCTACTTGTACTGTATGCCATTTATCACCCTTGACAAATGACAGAGAACAGCTCCGTTTCAGGTTCTTCTCTAGACCTCTGCAGTACAGTGCCTGGGTCTTCACTTGGCAGAGACCCCTTGGAGATGATGTTGAGATACCTCAGCTGCAGGTTTGTCCCTTCTGTCCCACTGTTCAGACTTAGGGCTTCACGCTGGGACTGGCTGCATTGGACTAGGAGTACTTTGCTTTCCATTCTTCCTCTTCCAGATAGTCCCAATCTGCCAGATCAATATCAGAGACACCCTACATCCCTCTGATCTATCCCTTGAATCAAGAGGTCTGTGCCATCCTTTCCCCTATATCCTTGGCTCGGGTATATATGTGCCCTCCTACTATGTCCCCACTAGTCCTTATTCACCCAGGATCCACCATTCTCCTTCCATGTGCCAGGCACTCCATGCATCCTCTGCCTCTCTCACCCATCATTATCCCTACTTCTCTCCTGCTGTCAGGGGCTCATCATTCCCCTCATCTTTCCTTTCACCCATGCTGGGTGGAAGGGGAGATGCCCACTCCCTTTTTTTCCCTGTTTGGGAGATGAATTATTCAAACAGTAGGGAACACAGGCAGACCTGAGGGGAAGGCTGGGTTGTGCTAGAAGGGATTAACAACTGTCATCAACCTGCTCTTGACTCTGAAGTCCATTGCGGAGCTGGGTCAAGCTGCTGAAACTCCTCACCAGTTTCCTATTTGCTGCCTATTTTCAGTCCTTGGATGCTGACAACAGCCCCATAATTTCCAGTGTCAGTCAGGTGTGGTGCTCTGTGTTACCATATTGCACGTACTCCAGCAGACAGACAAGTGGAGAAATACTTTCCAGCTGAGTGTGAAAAATTGCCTTGCTCATTCCATAAGCAATGTGCTTCGTTGAGTCTAGCTAATTTTCTTCCCCATATAAAACAGTGCAGTTTCTGCTTAATTTTGTGCATTACAAAACCACCAGATCTCAAGAGCCTGATGGTGGGCCAGGCCCCAAGTGTGTCGCTAAGCAGTTACTGAGTCCCTGCCTGCCTCAAGCTGAATAAAACCTTGAGGCAGAAGCTGAGAACCTGACCCCTGATTAGATCTTTGGGCTTTTCCATATTCATAACAACAGAAGTGTGCTTATACTGGGTCAGCAAAGGGTTGATTCAGTATCCTGTCTTATGTATAGCCCCAAAGCAGGTGCCTAGGAAGACTTTTCTTCCATAAATATCTATTTCATTTGGAAATATAACTTACGTAAATGGTTAGAAGTTCTATGTAATCAGTAACCTTCAGTGTATTTCTCTTCCACAAACTTTTCCAGATTCCCCTGAAGTTCATACACATTTTTAGCCTCTTCAACATCCTGTGGCAAGGAGTTCCTCAGCTTAACCAGACACCTCCTTTCATTTGAACCTGAAATCCCCCTGTTCCCAGGAGGTTTTGAACCACCAATGTTTTAGCTAGCAGTGGTACACATTCACAAAGATCTTGAATTAGCCATGTATTTAGCGGTAAAGTTTTTCTACTTTCTCCATCCATTTGAATCCAGTATCTGCTGTAAATCTGCACTGCAGTGTAGTCACCATGCTGGAAGGAGAAATGCAGAAGAACTTGAAGCTCTGGATGAAATAGCACAAAGCACCTGCATGAGGTACCAGTGGTCGTCTATGAAACAGTGCCCTTGGAGTCACCGCATGTTGCCATCACTAGACGGTGACATCTCCCAAGCTTTGGAGCAGACTTGGTTGCCGATCCAGAAGAGGGCAATGGTGACACATCCTCACTGATGCTCTGAGCACCAAATCCGCTGAGGAGAGCCACTGTAGGAATGTAGCCAAATAGCCAAACCACCTTGGCTAGCAAATCTGCATATTCCTGGCTGTTTTGTGGCAAGCAGATTGAAGTGGGAGGTAGCTTTCAGTTACTGTCTTAGGTCAGATGGGACTGTCAGTCAATTGTTAATTATGACTCTTCTTCTTACTAATTTCTGTAACTTCTATCACCATGGCAGCTAACTGCTGTGGAAAGATTCAGCCAGAAAAAGAAGACAACCAAACTTTCATAGCAAGGGAACAGGAACTAGCTACAGAAAAGGGAGGGTGGAGAAAGAGATCTGAAAATTGTCTGCTAGGACAGTCTAACGCCATGCTCTGAAAACTGGACAGATTTGGCTTTGCATGGTCAAAGGGCGTCAAGTATTCTGACTGTCCTGTGCTTGAGAGCTTATGTTCAGCTAGCCTGGTCCCAGCACAGCGCATGATGAATATATGGTACCTGTTCATTGCACAGGATGCTGGGCACTACGGTTTTTCTTGCTCTGTGCCTATTACTGGAAAACTGCATTATTATCACATCTTCTCTGCCCTGACCTGGTCAGTCAATCAGTTCTAATCTTTGGTGATGGCTGTGTGTCTGCATGGGGAGGGAGGAGGATAAACTTGACAGCACTTTGAGCTCTGATTAATTATTAAACTTCCTCTCTTTCTGCTTATTTTGTAGCTTTTGTCCTGATGTGGAATGTGTGCTTCCCCCCGTGTGTCATTTCCAGAGGAACACTGTGGAGATGAAATGCCACTCAACCACCACAGGGCATTTTACCTGTGGGAGCTGGATGGAAAGCCATAGGCCAGGACCATGCAGGGCCCTAGGACAGCTGGCCACTTCTGTCACTGCAGCAGCCCACAGGAACATAGTGACACAGTGCCTGAGTACTTCTGTAACATGGGCAGAGCAGGTTGCATGGGATCATTAAAACAACAGCCATCTTGTTGCTGTTTTGCAGCAACACCACGTGATTCTTGCTAAAATGACTATGTCTAGCCCATTCAGCAACTTTCATTTCTGATTAAGCTTTCCAGCCTGTAGGTATCTTCCCTCACACCTGTCTTACCAATTCCATTTAGAAGGGTTTAATTTAGAAACCCATTGTACCTGGCCCTGCACAGACCAAGCCAATTTATTTTCCATAATGCCTCGGTGCTTTAGGGAAATAGACTTGTTCTAAGAACTTTCTGGAGGGAAGGGTGGACTCGTGCTTCAGGTATTGGTTTGAGTTCCGGGAGAAACAGACCCTGTTCTGACAGCGTTCACAGATTTCCCGAAACCTTTATCGAAACACTTACCCTGCCTTGAACATAACGTCTGTATCTGGAAAATAATCAACATAACAACACTTTCCTTACCTCTGGTTTTAGGAGGATAAACATAGTAACTAGATGGCATCAAAGTCCTTGTGTTCTGTGCTTTATATATAGAATAAATAGCCGATTTCTATGCTGCAGGGACTTCAGTGAGTAAGTGCAAGATGGGGACAACAGGCGGGTGCAAGTCTGCTGAGAAGCAACGAAACAAGGCAGAGCTGATGGGCAAATGGACTCTGGCCATTGCCCACCAGCTGCCCAACTGCTGCCAGCCTTTCCATCGGCATCTCATCAGGGATGTGCAGGGAGAGAACGAATCATTCTGTGGGCTTTCACAGGAAGCTACCCCCGAGTGCGAGGGAGAGAGGCACGGGACAACGTACACGAGGGGCGGCTTGAGAATCCATGTGGGTGATCTTCCCAGCAAGCCTGGGGGACAGGAGACTCCATGATATGCCTGAAGGAGGAGGCACAAACACCCTCCTCCTTGGCAGAGAACTCAGCTGGCAAGATTTGATCTTTTCATTCACTTGAGGTTTTCTGTCTGTTCACTAAATGCCGCTGGACCTTGCTTTTCAAGGCTCTTTTCCTTCTCTTTCATTGTCACTGTCACAGCAACAAGTGAGATTGAGAAGTTACACATAGAGGAAGATGAGCTTGCACTGAGGAGGTGACTTGAATCCTTTGCAGACCCCAATGGAGCCAGTAGATCTCAAGACAGGTGCTTTCCATCCGTGGGACCATGAGCATGGGTGAACTTTCCAGTGGCTACATGCCCTCCAGAGCACTCATCACCATCCATCAAGCTCTTTCCCACAAAACAGTAGTGGAGGAAGCTCAAGAAGTATTGCTTTTTAATTTCAGTGCTGCCACAGCCACTGACGTCCTCGCTAATCCTCTTGCGGCAGCAGGCTGCTAATCAAAAACTCTTTGCTCGCCACTTTGGCATCATTCTGGGAAGCCAACGGAGCGCAGAGATGCTCAATTCCTCCCCCTCCACACACCTTCCATTGTCTTCAGAACTGACAGCTCTGATGTGGAGCAGTGATAAAAGCCAGCTGATGTTGTCAGGGCCTGGTACAATTGCACCGCAGGGGAAAAGGCGACTGGCTGTGACTCATCCTAGCCGCCTGGAGCTCAAGATGCCTTGCACGCGTGCTGTCTCCTGGCACAGCTTATCACAGAGCAATGCACCTTTGGTGGGTTCTGGATAGTGCCCTGTGAGGCAGAAGTTGACCGTAGGCCTTTGAAAGGGCTAGCACTGGTGGCCAACTGGGTGGCCAGCCATCCTTTGAGATGCTAGAAAAACCCACAGGAGAAAAAAAAAAAAGACTCGTTTCCAGATCTCTGCTGAAGTCTTTCGTGTGTATGGAGGAACAAAGGTAGTTGATTGGATATTCTTCTGCTTGACCTGTGTTCAGGGGTGTTTAGCAAAGCATTTGTGCAACTCCTGAGTGGTAATCTATGAGAGTGGCACCTCTCCTTCAGCTCCTCATATGCCTATCCTTATGGAATGAGCTGAGCTGGGGTTGAGTTTCTGGGAGGCTCCAAACTGCAGGGGTCCAGACTTGAAATGCATCAGGAGTGCCAAACCAAGATGGGAAGGACATTCAAAGAGGGAAAGTTGGACTGTGATGTGAACTTCTGGGTGACCTTGAGGAAACTGCCTCAATGCTGCCCGCCCTGGTCAGGT
Organism: Pandion haliaetus; assembly: GCA_013401275.1. NCBI lineage: Eukaryota > Metazoa > Chordata > Aves > Accipitriformes > Pandionidae > Pandion > Pandion haliaetus. The sequence goes on along the minus strand of VYZV01034450.1, from coordinate 191,853 downwards.
CAGCAGCTGAAATTTCCATTACTGAAGGTAGAAACTCAGGGGTTGTTTCTGTTTCATTTTTCACTTTTTCCCAAACATGACATTGAATGAGAGGCATTAGGACTTTGTCCTATAAATAGGATCACCCCCGTCAAAGCTAGTTAAGTCATACCCAGTGTCAAGCCCATAAACAAGGTGCCTCTCAGATGCACTGTCTGAAGGGTGCAGAAGGGTGGACAGGGAAGTTTGAGAGCTCCCTGTTTAACTAGTTGGCATTGGGACACCAGCTATTTTCAAGGCAACAAACATAATCATCCCCAGCTCCCACCTGGAGGATTTGGGGAGTGGTGCAGGACAGAGACAACGTAGTTGAGGACAGCTGCTATATGTTGTAGCAGAAGTGAAGCCTCCCAGCTGTATTGTGAGAGGAGGCAGCTAAGGCATAAAGTATGTAGGTGCTGGGACCTCCACGGCTGCTGTCTCAGCAGGGCTTACATGCTCTGATTTCATCTATTCCTTCAAGGTCTTTCCCCAGTTCTGCCCTAGAGGTCTGAGATGAACCTGGAAACCCTGCACTTCCAATTGACTCATTTTCCCCCGGAGGGAGCTGCAGTTTCCTCTTCCTTTAGAGCTGCCCAGTTCTTCTTCAGCTCTACAAGAGGCAGCAGTTTCAGTGGCATCCATTACAAAGCGGCTTTGCTGTACTGGAAGTCAGCTGGAGCATGGCAGTGAAGCCAGAGACACAAAGCAAAGCATCTGTGAAACAAGAGAGTGTAAGTGTCCCCCTGTGCCAGCTGCAGGGACATCTGGATGGAGCTGGCTTAGCAGAGCTGCAGGGGTCATCACGGGTGACTCCATAGCAGAGCATCTCGGGGTAGCAGAAGCTGGTGGAGGGACCCTGAGGTGCCCTTCACTTTCCTTCTCACCCCTGGGAGCTTCTTCCCACCTCTTCACCAAACTTTGTGCTGCTGTGAGATTGAGGGCTGCAAGGAACCTGTTCTGCTGAAGTGATGCAAGAATGTGTCTTAAAAAAAAACAAAGAAGAATTTTTTATTTAAAAAAATGGATCATTTCTGTGGTCTGATTTCCCCCCAGATCCACAAGCACTTGCATCAGTACAGCTGAGGGGGTGGAAAACTGAAATGGGGGCAGAAAGGAACAAAAACTTTCTAAGTCAGCTCTACCACTGAACATTTTCTATAACTATATGGAGACTTATAGCCACTTGTCCCTTCCAGACTTTATGAGCTTTCTGGTTCTTGTGTGCGGAGACACAGCCAGCAGAGCAGAGAGGAGAGATGATTTGTTTGCAGCTGAACTGGGAGAAGCTTAGCAGGGGAGGAATCGCTGCTTGTTCTGAGATAGGCTAATTATATTCTGTGTCCTTGGAAGCCTACCCTTTTCTACTCTGCTTGCATAATAGAGATCCTATAGCTTTTTACAGAAGTACAAGGGTTTCCCTCCCATCACCGCTGTACACAGCAGCCTGTCCTACTGCCAGCCTCCACCCCAGAAGCATCTGGATATCAGTCCTGCATTCCCCAGAGGCCTGCTGGAGCACTTTGGATTCCTCAGAGATGGAAACCTTTCTAGAAATGCAGGGTAGAGTTACTCTAATTCCTTGCTGTTTGGGATCAAACTGAAGCCTGCTGCTTAATGGGGGATAAGTGGATGTAATGCAGTCAGTCAATAACTTTATGCACACACGCAGAGCCCTTTGGATTACTGATTTCCAAAAGTCAGTCTCCCTCACGAACCCTGCAACACACTGACTCAGCCCTGAGCCTTTTGACTTTGTTTTTCCTTCTTTACAAAGTGACTTGTACTTTTAATTCTTCCCCCCTATTCATTTTTTTCCCCACTTATTCATTTTTTTCCCCCATAAAAGTTTTCAGCTTGTCAAACAACTCTCCCTGTCTCTTTTCTCTTTGCCTTTTGCAGTGGGAGGAAAGATAATGATAAAAGGAGCAGTTTTCAAATAAAAAGCCCCACGTGTTACCTGGGAACTGTCTCTCAGCATCCAAATACCCGCTGGGGCAGAGATCGCTGAGTCCCCGCTGTTGTTTTGTACCTGCCAGACACTGTTTGCATTTTGTCACTAAATGCTCCTGTCAGGTCTGTCACTTGGTACAAGCAGGACTGGCTGGGCTCCTGTAAAATGGGATTTCCCTTTACACCTTCCTGCTAAGCGCTCCTCGCTCCTTCCCTTCCTCCTGACAGGGGAAATTGCTGCTTCAGCTGCTGCCATGGTAGTTCCCAGGCTAGAGGAATGGGTTTGGGAGTGTTTGTGCTCTTTGCCTCATCGCTCCGAAACACTCCTCGTCTTGGTCAGCGCTTTGGTTCTGCCTTACATCTTAGCAGGGAGGGAAGGGTGAGATGAAGAAGTCGGTGAGCCTGCCTTCCTCTCTGTCAGTCCTCAGTCCCTGCTCAGCTTGAAGCTGGGCCCTTCAGAAGTTCAGTGCTCTCTGCAGCCTCTTGGGACATCTAGGGTTTGGCCACCTTTTTTATGGCCTTACTGACTTGCTCCCAGAAGGAGAAACTTGCAGGAGAAGGAGCTCCAGACCAAGGTATTCCTGTAAGACCAAAGGACTTGAAATGGCTCCCTTGGGCTCCCCAGACAGGGAGATGCAGGAGGTGATGGCCCATGCTACTGCACTTATCCCATCCCTCTCTGTTCCCCCACAGGCTCTGAGCTAAAAAGCTCATTTGACTTTTATGAGGGCTGGAGAGACCAAGCAAACAAACCCTCAGGGTTTAGTCAGCGCCAGCAGGTACAGCACGTGCTTCTTCCTTCTCTCCCCGCCTTTCATTCCTGCTGACAGCTCTCCCAAACACATGGTGTCTGCTCAGCTCGGGAGCCTCTCCTCAGTAATGAGCCTATTGACTGGGGCAGGAGAGCATTTCTTACCATCTCAAGTGGGGTCTGCCTTCTTTTTCACCTCCAGGACATTTCGATACCCTCTGAGCTCCAAGGAAGATAAGAAAGGCAGGGAAAGAAGGGGAGAGATGCTGGAAGTGCCTTGAAGCATGGAGATGCTCTGTTGGATGGAGAGGTGATTCAGGCACGAACCTAAAAGCTTCCAGGTAGAACGGGCATGGTGTTTTCCCTGCCTGCTCTTCCCTGGAGCTCTGACTTACAACCACAGCCTGTCCTTTCCAGTGGTGAGAGTCAGAGGAATTCACAGACCTCACATTATGGTCGCCACACCATCAGCCTCCCCCAAGCTGAGGGTCTGGGTTGGGTCACTGCAAAGGTAGAGCTGGAGGCAACGTTTGGAGCTGCAGCAGAAAAGCTCCTTTTCCTCCACACTGCTGAGTTTTGTTGACTGTAACAAACCTATCTCTTGGCTGCTGGAACTGTGCTCTGGAGCCGGGAATGAAGCATTGCTCATCCTGCTCATCCGTTCATTACAGGAATTTTGGGAATCTTTGTAAATAAGCCAAGAACACGAGAAACAGAAATTCCTCCTGTTCCAGGCCCTGCCTGACACTGCACAGATCCTTTGTTCTTGGCTTCTTTCTCCCTCCCAAGGCCTCAGAGAAGTTCTTCTAACAGCACACCACCCTGCTCAGCCTCTTTCACCAATTAGCAGTTATCCATTAACTCGCCATGAATAATTACATCCATTAGCCCACCTCTTGAGGATCTCCTTCCCCAAGTGCTAGCAATGCTACTTTAGCACCAACAAGAAAGGAGCACTCAAGAGCTATATATATATATGTAAGTGCTTGTATAGAACCTTGTTGTTCTTGCTAATTTTATGGTTCTCCTGGTTTCAGCTAATCCACAGAGAACGCAGGGTCAGCCCATATCCTTCTTATTGCTAGGAGTCCTGCGTTCTGGGCTGCGCTGGCAGAGGGGAATCAGACCTTTCTGGCACCAATTTTCTTGCTTTTTGTTGGAAGGAGTATGTGAGGATGCCAGGAAGGCTTTGAAATAGCCCATGGTGTCCTGTGACCTGGTCGTGTATGATGGATCCAGGATGATAAGAAATAAGCTGTATGTGTTGCAGTGGAGGCTGTTCAATAAAATAAATGTTTTCAAAGGAGAAGAAAAGGAGCGGGAACTAGTAGAAGAAAGGATGTTTTTAGCCCTTGAAGGGGCATCTGGAGAAAGAGAGATCCTTTTTAAAGTGTAAAATGGTGTCAGTAGGAATGTAATACTGTTAATCCTTTGATGAGACCAGTTAGCTGAAAATGGGAAGACTTGCAGGTTACCCCAGGTAGGAGGAGAAAGTGGAAATGGAGTGGAGGTTCCTTTGAAGCGCTCTGGTCCTGCAAAGAAAGGACACACTCCTGCTTGCCTGTACCCAGCAGGTATCAGAAGCAGGGGATGTGGCCACGCTCACAGCCCTGCCCTGCTTTATCAGTGCTCAGCAGAGATGTCTCTAGCCCTGTCTCTTCTCTGGGCCATGCTCTTCCAGCCCTGCCTGGCTGAGCCTGGAGTTTCCTTGCTGCTTTTCTCCCTTTTCCATGGTTTGTCCTGCTTATTTCCCCCAACATATGTACACTGCCTTGCATTTAAGACATTGCCTAGCAAATTCTCTCAGCACCTTCCTGTGCACATCCATGTGCTTTGGTTTTGTATAGTTTGAGGTGTGGATTGCTGCTGGTTTATTATCTTCTATCAGTGCCTGTTCTCCAAGTGCTAAAGGTGAGCCATAGGGACAGGATCAAGGCACAGGCAGAAGAGAGAAGGTAAGTGGATTAGACAGGACAGCTCTGCATGTCTAGGAGCTCTTAAACTGTGTGATGGTCTTGCAGGGGAAATGATGGAAGACTGAAACCTGGGCATACCCAAACCTAGCCTAAGGTGGAGGACAGTGAAGGGGAAAGGACGTGATACTCCCTGGCATCTGCTGTTTGCACTTGCACCCTCCAGCTTTCTGTACCTGATACAAGCAGGGCAGCACCCAGTTGGTATAAATGGAGCTGTTCCTGCTTCCATCAGCCAGGAAGGTGTGTGTGTGATTTGATGCTATGCTTTTAGTGCCCAGATACCTTTTGAAAGCTTCTCCACCTTGTCTCTTTTCACAGGGCCATAGGGGAGCATGGCCAGCTGCTTCCTAGTTCCCTAAGGGAAATGCTAAACGGGCACCCGAGAAACTATATACCCAAATCCCATGAGTAAGCTGTGGGTGTTCCGCTGCACTAAGCTCTGTAATGCAGCTGGGCGGTGCACTCGGTTCTGCTCAGGTAACACAAAGGAAAAGGGCAGTGGCTGCAAATTAATTACCGTTAATGATGCCACCTTCCTGCAGAGCACAGCAATTTCTGCAGAGGGCACAAGGCTTGGTTTTGTCGAGTGTCCAGCCTGTAAAGATGCCTTCTGGCATCCCTGCACTGTCCATGAGCCCATATGTTCCCAGTGGGAGCCACAGAGCCATCAGGTAGGGCCGGATGGAAGCATGTTTTGATTCATGGGTCAGAGGCTGTGCAGAGAAGTCTATCGTTCCCATCACTTCTTTAATTGACATAGTGAAAGAAGCCACGTCTTCCTGCCTGATTCTGACCAGGTCTGTAATTGAATTCAGCTCAACATCTCCGCTTCAGTCCCCCAGGGGACCATCAATTAATGATGGATTTTTTCTTGCCTTGGGAGTTTCTCCTTGCTCCCATTCTTTTTATTTAATAGGATCTAGTGAGAAAACCGGTAGTAGTAAATCTCCCACCCTCCATTTCCTACCTTTCCCAAAGGTGCCTCATGAAGAAAAGTGCTTGGGCATTAAAAGAGAGACAAGTGAACCTCAGGGACTGAAAACGTGTGCAGCTTTCCTGCCTTTTGTTCATTCATCCTTTCTCTCACTCCTCTCAGGTCTTTTGTTTCTCCTTGCCAAAACTGCTTGTGCACGCTTCACTCAGGATCTAGTGAGACTGTTTTAGAAACTGCAAAGCTGAATTGGATCCTTCTTTTTTTCCACCTCAGAGTGCAATGTCTGTTTAACCTTTCTCCCTTGGCATGTGTCTCTCCCGGCAACCTATTTGCAACTCCTATGGTTGCAAAGAAATCCCAGTGCTGACTGGGTTTAAAATGGGGGTTGTTGGGGATGTAGGCAGGAGTACGTGATATGCTGTAGGGTACAATTTCAGGCTGGCTGCAGGGGCAGTTACTCCATGGATCTGAGTTAGTCTGGTCTCTCCAAGCCCTGCCAAGATGTAGAGGTTTTTCATTGCTCCTTGAAAGGGAAGTGTGATTTGCATGTCAAAGGGTGAGAAAGGACAGGAGTTGGCAGTTCTCCAGCCTCTTTATCCTCTTCTAGTCTCTCTCCCCCTTCCCACATCCCCCTGGCTTTCCTTTTGGCATTCCTATGCCGCTAACGAGTTGTTGCCGCATTAAAGCGTCCAGTCATCATGGGAGAGATCTTGGGGTTTCTTAAACTGTTGGATCCTGTTGAACATCCTTGTTAAACTTCACCCTTACTGCTGCGTGCGGGGAGCTTCCCACGCAGACCAAAGTTCGGTCCCCAGCCCACCGGTTCTCCTCCACAGGCGGTGACGTACAAGTCTCTGCATGCAGGAGGCGGTGAGGGGAGGGTGTTTGGGAGAACATGTCTCTGAAGCAGTGACTGTTTGGTGAATGTGCAGAGACAAGTGGATTGGGTTTGGTGGTTAACCAGGCGAGAGCATGGTGTCTCCAGTCCCTGCTTTTAGAAAAAGCCCACTAACCCTGCTCCTTGTCCTTGCCAGCCACAGCTGGTGATGGGTGGGAGGAAAGAGTGGAGGGGGCAATCCCTCCCTCACCCTCTCCTTGGTGGTCCACTTTTCCTGTGTACTCATGAGAAGGGATGAAGTTGCCCAGGTTTTGTAGGAGATCTGGGTCCATTACATGTGATACCTGCCTGAAGGATTAGAAGGCAGAGAGCTTTTTCCCTCCCTCCCTTCACTCTGCGATTCTTTCCACTTTCCAGGAGTTTTTCTGCTTTGTTGTTGCTTTTTGTTTGTTTTGGTTTTGTTTTGTTGGGTTTTTTTTCCACGTGGCTACCAGGTCTATGGTACACTTTGCCATTGGGATCCACATTCACTGCCTGGATCTCCCGGAGCAGGAGAGCCAGGAAGATCCTCATACACAGCTGGGAAGAGTATATGAACCTCAGGATGTTGCTTCCAGCCACCTGCTCCTGAGACCATTAAGACAGTAACTTCACTGAGTACCAACCTGCTGAGGTTGGTTATGCCAAGAATTCATAGGACAATATAGCCCTACAGCGGCCCAGATAACCAGCCATGACTGGCGAGAGCAATAGCCTGCTCTCCGTGTGCTGAGATGCTCTTCTAGCTGGCAGCAACAGTCCTGGAGGCAGGGACAGTCATACCAGCATGTGCTTGTGTCCTGCCTCCACCAGCTGTGAGGAGGAGGAGAAGATCCTTATTGTTAGGTTGTGCTGAGACACCGATGGGATCATTGGTTTAGGGAGATTTAAGTGTTTGTTTTCTATTCACAGTGTCTTACTTTCCCAGGCCTGGCAGAGAGTGGGGAAGAGTCATCTGCAAGTCTGAGTTCAGATCAGCGGGAGCAGGGCTGTTGCCCTGCGCGTGTACAGGATTGTTCTCACGCCCCATTTCCTTTGTGGACAGAAAGAAGAGTTATCAGGAGCCTGCACCTGCTTCCAGCTGAGGATAGGAAACGCTTCTGGAGGGAGCAGAGGATGGTGGTGGTGTTTCAGCAGTCCAGCAAAGATCAGGACTCTGTTGGGCTCAGCATGGTAGAGACTGATATTGCAAGCTTGTGGTCAGGGTGGTTGGAAAAATCATTGCCGTCGGCAGGAGAGGACTCAGAATTAAAGTCATCACCCTGATGATTTGTAGAACTGAGCTGCTGGTGTAAGTGTGAGCTGCCCCAGGCCACAGAGGATGTGTTCCCCAGCCTATGGGTCAGTAAAGGTTGTAGCTTCCCTCCTTGCACTACCTGCTACCTGGCTGCTCACAAGTGAGGAGCACCACAGCTGCCTCCATTGCCCTCCTGGCTGCTTTCGGGCATGGCTGGGCCTCTCTGCTCTATCCCACAGCAATGCTTTAGTCCTGGGGACACTCAGTTCTGTCCCGGCTGTGTCCCAAAAGCCCCAGAGACCCGAAGGAGATGTCCAGACAGCTAAGCTGCATGGCCTGAGGGAAGGGAGCGCAAATATATCTGAGTTAAGGGGTGATCATGTTAGTGTGATGCATTAACGGAGAAATTGAGTTAAAGGACTTCATCAGGGATGTAAAGTGAGTTGGTGGCAGGCTGGAAGTCTCCTAATGGGTGCTCTCCCTTGGGTTTTCTACCCTTTTGTGAAGCCAGGACATGCTGTTTTGAAACAGTACATTAACTTGACACTAAGAGGCTTCCTGGAGGCGGGTGGGGAGGAAGAAGCCAGGAGATGGAGGGAAGCACTAGAGAGCAATGCTGAGAGATGCAGCTCAGAGGGTCATGCTGGATCTGAACTCCCCTGTGACTTTGAGCATGATCAAGAGCCTGGACACTCCAACATGATGAGGTGCTGACTCAGCTCTGGACATAACAACCCCAGTCCTTCCCTAACACTAACGTGTCCTTGGAGGCACCTTCCCACATGAGGAATTGGGCAACAGCAGAACCAGGTCCTCCCCGGCACAGGGCACCCAGCAGCTTTACTTACCTTTGGGTAATAAGGTTAAATCACTGCCTCATTGGAGCCCTCAAATTCAGTCACCACCTTGCTGAATCAATACTATTTTCCATGATGCACTTGTGACACCAAGTCTGGGAAATGGATTGATGCTGGGAGGCTGAAGCGCTGCAGGGGGGTTCCAGTTAGACCCAGCACTGGGCAGGATTTGTTTTCAGGGGAAAAAAAGCATATTTCCATGGAGAGCAGCAGCTGATGGCAGGGGCAGGAGGTGTGGTGGAGTGGGGACACGAGGACAGTGCCCATGTCTCCTGGCACCTTCTGGGGCTTGGTGCTGGATCCCATTTTAGACTTGCAGGGCTATTACAGGGAGAAAGTCCTTGTCTGTGTGAGAAGCCTGTGGCAGCAATGGTCTCCTCCAGGTGTGTCTGCAGTTGGATCTCAGGCTAAAATAGGCTGTTGTATCCTCCCCCCTGCCCCTCCCCATTCCCCTTCCCTCTGAGCAAAGTTTGGGAGAGGAAAGGTCAAAAGAGCAGCTCCCATGGGGTGATCACAGCAGCGTGTGGGTGCCTGGCACTGCCTGATGCCATACTGACCCCTCTGCAGAGGAGACACGGCCTTCCCACCCCAGCAGCCACCATCACAGAGGCTCTCTGTCCCCAGTGTCCATGGGAACTGCCACCATGCACTGGCTAGGGTATGACCAAAGGGGCCCTCCAGCTGCCTTGAGCCCTCTGGAAAGATGTTAACTGGTGTTTACAAGGTTGCTGTGGCTCAGCTGGGGACTGGATCCAAGCGATGAGTCCCTGGGGCTGAGTTTGGGGTGAGTTGCGGGGCAGTTTGGGATCCTGGGTGTCAGATCGCTGCGCTCTGAGCTGCAGCCAGGCCAGAAAAAGGTTGTGGCTGGAGTGAATCCTGGCAGTCCCAAACCCCAGCCCTGGGACGTTTGCACTTCTGCCAGCTCCCCATGCAGGAAGGCTCAGAGTGGACATCTCTGCCCTTTCCAGGGTTGTGGTGTGGACCAGAGACCACCCACCTCATCCCAGCCACCTGCCCCGCTCCAGATGCCAGGGCTAAGGTCACTACTGTATCTCTCGCCCCCGTCTCCCTCGCCCCGTGCCCTTCCCACCTCCCTCGCCTCTCTTCCCCCAGGACCACTAAGCACATGATCCCCCAGTGCTGGGTGCTTGTTCAGCTGGCTGAGAGGAGCAGCTGGGTGGGTGGGTGGTGCGGAGCAGGGGTTACAACTCCCTCCCTGCTGCTGCGGCTGAACACCAGGGGAGGGGAATGGGACCAGTTCATTGAGTGGGTTTTACTTTTCCAGGACAAGCCTGGCTCTGTTGAACATCTCTGTGCAAGATCAGAGCCTTCTACAGAGCCAACACTTCCCAGCCTCCTCACTGGGAGTAGAAGAGGGGAATTCAGAGGAGCAATCGTAGCCCTAAAACCATTCCTCACCCCCCAGATGCAAACACCTCCTGCCCCCAGGGTGCCCACACCACTGCCAAACCAGAACTCCTGGGTGCTCTCTGTATTTTCTTTCTAAACTTGTAACAGCACAATTTATTTGAGATATTTGGCATAAAAAATGGGATTCCTCCTCTTAGTCCCTCTCCAGGCATGCCCAGAGGTGACCTAGTGGCTGTCACAGCCTTGTATTTGGGCAGAAGCGGAGGAGTGGGTACCAAGGCAGCAGGTTGCTGCCCACCCCAAGGCATGAGGAGGGGGGTGAGTGGGTGCTTCTGAGTAAAATACTAAGGCAACGGGAGGAGGGCAAAGCTGATAAAAATGCCCAGAGCAGCTGTGGCAATGTGGGCAATGAGGTGACACCACAATCGGCTGTCGCTTATTTTGAGGCTTATCATCTGTGCCTTGCTTAAGAAACCTTGTTCCTTCTGCCCCAAGAGCCCTCTTAGGAGCTGAAGCATTTCTGCAACCCAGATGTCTCTGATATGCCTCCAGCAGCCATGCAGAAGCAAGTCCAGGGAGCAGGACTGGACCTGTTGTGAGAAATGGGGGCTGCTGGCCTCTTTGGGCTGAAAAGGTCTGATTTAAAGGTGAGAGGGAGAAAGAAACTTCCGTGTGTTTCTGGCTCACACAGCGAGCCATTTATGAGTTGATCCCCGCACCAGAGTGGGGAGAGGGCACACAGCTCATGTCAGTGCTGCCAGGGCAGCGGGGCTGTCCCTGTGGAGGCAGAGAGCTGAGCTCTTTGTTCATCCCTGCCCTGCTACGAAGCAAGAGAAAAACGCTCCTGCCGAGTGCAGCCAGAAATAACCCAGGCCTCCAGCAGCCAAAAAGCTTCCAAGGGGAAATTTTAAAGCGGTGGGAATTTGGCCTTTCAGCCTGTGCTTTGGGCTCCTCTGCTGTCGTAATGTCCCAGGCAGGGAAAGGCAGACCCTGAACGCAGCCCTGCTCCTGCTGTCCAGGAACCAGCATCTCAACAGGGAACAGTTCACTCCTGTGTCCCCCCAAGACCCGCTCAGCTCCTGTTTTCACCCCAGTCTTTTCCAGCACCATCATCACCATCACAGCTCCTGCCTTGAAAGGACACTGATGATGGACAGCACTTCCCCTGTGGGATGTGCTTCAGGGGTTGTGATGCCCCAGCATCCCTCAAGAGCCCTTCACTTTGCTGCATCGCTGGCTCAGGATGCCCCTGAGATGAGGCCACCTTGCAGTGGCAGCCCTGCTGCTGGTGAGGCCAGAATTTGGCTATCTGTAAGGGGAATGTAGTAAGGATGAATAAGTTTTGAGTGGTCCCATTGCCCACAGGAGGGAGGAGTTGGGGGCAGTTAAAAAAGGCCTTCCATGTCTCTGGAAAGGATGGCAGATTCCTGCACTACCCAGATGGGATTTGAGTCACACCATGAAGAAAATGATCTCTCTGTGGCACATGTCAGAGGCTGCAGGGAAGATAAATGTTGCTTCATTGCTCTGGCCCCTCTGCTCGTTCACCCACAGAGATCTCCTGGCCAGCTTTTCCCTATGTCAGCACCTTCTCACCATCCCAGAGCAAGGGCATCGTGTGGCAGATGCTCCACAGAGGAGGAGACACCTTGTTATGCAGCAACAAGCTCTGCTCCAGTTCGTGGGACGGCTCAAGGCTGCTCCATCCCTTCGCTTGGGGATGTAACCCAGCGCATTGCTTGGCTTCCAGCATCCACAGGCAGGCTGCAACCTTTGGAAACCTCCCGTGCCCCTGATCTGTCCCTGCACACCCCAAATTGCCCCTCTGGCGCAGGACACCAAGATGGAATGAACCCAGTGGTGTGGGCACATGCAGGAGGTCATTGAAGACAGGCCGGCTTTGCAAAACAGATCCCGTGATGGATACAGGATCATCTATTTATTTTAAGTTTTATAGGGGGCATTTTCCCTTGCCAGGAGCTGGAGAATAGAGGACCCGGGTACCATCTGCCCAGGGGACTGGTGAATCATCCTATTTTCCAGTTAACCGCACTTGTTTGCTTTGGGAGATCTCCAAGTTAAGGGGGAAGAAAAAGAAAACCCAGCCCATGGATCTTTTCCCACACAATAAGAAAAANTTTTTACAAAAGCCAGTGTCAACTCTGCTTTTACTTAGCAGTGGGCTGGGTAAAAATAGACAGTGAAGTCATGACGCCTTCAGAAGAAGAACCAGGTATGGCCTGGGGAGAGGGGGTGAGTGAAGTCAGGCTTGGGGAAGTGGGGCAAAAAGCCAGCATGATGGGGGCAGGTAGGGTTTTTGTCCCAGGACGATGCTGGGACAAGGAGACCTGCTTACCCCCGTGCCTTGTGATTTCCCCGGCACGTTGCTGGGAGAGGTGGGAGGCTCTTTGGTGGATGCACCAGAGTTCAAGCTGTTGTTCATGTGATGCGGATGGGGCTGTGGCCCAGCAAACACCAGGAGATCGGCTCTTTGCAAAGCTGAGACATTCGGAGCTTGAGGCACACTGGAAAGCAAGGGTAGCAGCAGGGAAGGGAAGCCAAGGGGTTGTGCTCTTGCTTTCTCCAGGACCATATTGCTGCAGCCTCCTCTCTTAGTTTTCTGCTCAGATCTGGCTTTTTCTCCTGTTTTATTGCTGTGCCAGGCTGTGAGCACGCTGGGCTGTTTGGAAGGAGTGTGCATGTGAGGGACTTTGATGTCTCCTGCTCAGGGCAGGGGCCTTGGAAGCCACTTGTCCCCTCGGTGACCACACAGGTCTAGCTCTGTTCCTGCCCAAGCCACAGCTACTGCCTCAGCTTTGTACCCTTGCAACCATGCACCAACTTAGGTCATGACTGAAATGGGTTTGGCAGGCCTCAGCAAACCCTTCCATGGGTATTTCTTTACGTGCTTGGAAACACCATGGTAGCTGCAAGGAGATGCCAATTTTATGTAGCAAAAGGATGCTGCACAGCAGGGCCGATGTGCCCTGCCAGAATGGGGGAGACGGAGCTTCAGACTTTTAATTTTCAGGATACAAGGTGAGGGGTTTTTTGCCCTTCTACTTAAACAAATAAAAAATTCCAAGGAAAAAATAATCCCAGTGGAAACTTTAGCCTCGCCCACAAGGAAGGAACCTTCTATCAACGAGAAAATTCACATGGTGGGAAAAAAACATGTCCTTTTCTGCACAGCAGCAAATGCTTCCACCCGCTCCTGGACACTGAGCCACGGTTTCTCTGCAGCAGGAGGCTGGAGAGGCGCGAGGGGAATATCTGCATTTCTCCCCGATCAGTCACTGGAACTAGCATTATCACTGGAACAATGGGCTCAGCCCAGGCCCGCCTTGCCAGAGCGGCTCCACTGCAGCACTCCCAGATTTATTTTTGTCCGGGCTTGGAGCGGGTTGCGGAGATCAGGTGACGGTGCCCGAGGAGCGCTTGGCATTGCCTGTCCTGCTGCCGTGTGTGCACATGTCCGTGGGAGTAATGAGCAGGCAGGGATGATGGAGCGGGGCTCATCAGGCGGGGGGCAGCACTTCGTTACTGGATCCTTTTCTCTTGGCTTAGCCCACCCTGGTGACCAGCTCATGGGAGAAGGGATGCTCTCTCACACTGCAGGGACCACTGATGCTCCCATTGCCCTGGCTCATAGCTTCGCAATTCAGTCTAGGGGATCAAAACCAGTACCTGTGCTTTGGCACTGGGATTAGGACCTGGAAACCAGTTTCTGATGGAATTGAGTCATGGGCATTAAGGGAAGTGACCAAGGAGACATGTAAAAGACTGTGGCAGAGCCAGGGAAGCCCAGCTTCCCGAGAACCAGTGCAATGTCTCCATCTCTGAGCTTGCCTCTTTTTGATATGGCTTCCATACTGGCTTGTGTTTGAGCTGTGCCTGGGAACCCAGTTTGTTCCTGGTGCCCCCATGCTGTTCCAGAAGAGCAGTCAGCCTGGTAGATGTGGCTGAGGTAACCTTTGAGTTGGCTAGTTTGGCAAGGTAGCCAAATCTCAGCAGTCTTGGACACAACAATAAATACTGAGGGTCCCTGAGGCACATCAAGAAAACGTGAGCTTCCTGGTGACTCCAGAAAGCACTAGGACTCAGGGGCTTGGGGTAGAAGCTGGTTCACGGTCCTGCCCAGTCTGAGGGATGCTGGAATAGGGTGTTTCCCCCCTGCTCCCTCTCAGTGCCATGGGGACGTGGTGCATTCCCAGTGTGCAGTGGTCAGCTGGGCCACGCAGACTGGGCTGGCAACAAAGCCATTCAGAGCTGAACCTCCCAACCTTTGCTATAAATCAACCCAAAATCCAGGTCATGCCAGCCCTGGACTGTGACATGTTCAAAGCCTGGATCAGAGCTATCTGCGAGGGTGACCCAATCCAACTGGTCATGGCCCTGAGCAGGGATTTTTGGAGCCTACTTCCCTCTGACCCCCAGATATCTTCTTCCAAAAGGACCCAGTGAAGCTGCTACAGCAAGGAGCCAACCTCAGGCCGTGGCATCTGTGATGCTGTAAGTGAAAACATCCTGCAGCAATACGGCTTGGGCTCAGTCCTCCAGAAGCAATGTGAAGGTACCTGCAAGGGGTCCAGGGACACCCCACTGGCTGCCAGGATCCTTGGCCACACAGGGACACCCTGCACACAAGAAACTATCCCAACTCCATCCCCAGCCACAGCAGAGCAGCTTCTTGGAGGTGAGTGTGGCCACCCCCAGCAGGTTCACCCCCTGCTTTCTTCATCAGCTGGAAACAATCTGCGTCACTGGAGGTTTTTATTTCCCAGGGTACTGTGAAATGAGAGGAACCTAGAGTTAACCAAAGTCTGGAGAGTGCACGGGAGCAGCCATGGCTGGAGGTAGCTCACAGACTTCTGGGCTGGAGAGGGGACAGAGCTGCACTGGGGTCTGGGAAGATGGCGTGTGTGGAGGGCTGGGGGTTTGTTCAGCGAGTGGCACAGTGGCAACATGAGGAACAAGACCTTAATTTTTCAGGTGTGGGATGAGGAGGGAGACAGGGGTGCTGTGCCACAGCTGGAGGTCCAGGCAGTGCTAGAGGTATGCGTAGCATCACTTGGTGCGCACGAGTGGCCCAGAGCCCTGTCCTGTGACTGCATGCACGGCTCCAACCAGACCTCAAAGGGAGCCAAGTGCTCTGTGGCGGAGGCTGGGGCTCACCCTGATCCCGGGGGTATTCAAGCTGCAGTATGCAAGCAGCACACTGCGAACGACACCCTCTGTGGGTCAGGCCATCCTGCAAAGAATCCCCTTTTATATAAATCCCAGCACATGATGCGAGAGTGGAAGGAGCCTACCCTGCCCCCGCAGGTCATTTCAGGCTTGACTGAGCTTCTTTCCTCTCGAGGGGAAGCTTGCCAGCATCTCGGAAATGGCACCGGTGGGATCTGCAGCCCAGGCACAACTCCGTCGGTCAAGAACCTGCTCTCTGCAGCTCGGAGCAGCAAATCCCTCTTGCAGCAGGAGGATGAGGATGGACGGAGTGGGCACAGCTCCCTCTGCCAGCCTGGTGCTGTCCTCGCCGAGCAGGAGGCAGCGGTACCCGCTCCCACGTCGGGAACTCATGACTGAGTTCTCATGTGCAGCAGGGGCATGGTGAGAATCTCGGCCTCACCTGCTGCTCCCTGTGGTTTCTGTGGCTTGTTGTCATGTGTACAACAGATGATTTATGTTGACGCTGGGCCTCCAGGGAATGCTTTATGGCTTGTGGCATATGGAAATCTATGGGCACCTCTGTAACAGTTGCACCGAGTCTGACATAAATCCAAGGGACTGACCCTGCTGCTGCCTCCCAGCTGCATTTCCCCGGATCACTGTGTTTGGATATCTCTGATGTTGAGATCAAAGAGCCTGTGTTCATCCACAGGACTGGAAACACCCAGTGGAAGGGCTGCAGGCGCAAAGTACCGTCCTCTTCTGCACTCTCAGCATACCTTACTGTTTGAAGAAAGGACAAAAACACACACAGAGAAGTTGTCCTGGTTTAAGCTGGGATAGAGTTAATTGTCTTCCTAGTAGCTGGTACAGTGCTATGTTTTTGAGCTAGGTATGAGAAGAATGTTGATAACACACTGATGTTTTCAGTTGTTGCTAAGTAATGTTCAGTCTAAAGTCAAGGCTTTTCGGCCTCTGATGCCCAGCCAGCAAGAAGGCTGGAAGGGCGCAAGAAGCTGGGAGGGAACAGAGTCAGGGCAGCTGACCCAAAGTGGCCAACGGAGTATTCCATACCGTGTGACATTTTAGGAACTGGGGGGGCATCGCGGCTCGGGGATTTCCGGGTGCGTCGGTCAGCAGGTGATGAGCAATTGCGTTGTGCATCACTTGTATATTCCAATCCTTTTATTATTACTGTTGTCATTTCATTAGTGTTATTGTTATCATTATTAGTTTCTTCTTTTCTGTTCTATTAGACCGTTCTTATCTCAACCCATGAGTTTTAGTTCTTTTCCCGATTTTCTCCCCCATCCCACTGGGTGTGGGGGGGGGAAGTGAGTGAGCGGCTGCATGGTGCTTAGTTGCTGGCTGGGGTTAAACCACGACAGAAGTAAAATTGTGGATATCACCTATCAGTCTTTCTGTGGGGAAGATTACTGGACTGCTCTGCTGGACGAAATTCTGTGGACGTTTAGCCCACGGGAGCTGGCTGCATTGCATGCGAGGTGCGTCCAGGTAGTGTTTGTACTGGGGGTCCGATGCACACCCCAGTTGCTGGACTGTCATGGTCAAGGCTGATTAGGGAAGGTGTCAGGGACCTTACAGCCTAACACTGTAAAGCAGCCAAGACTGACAGGCCAGGGCTTCTCCTCCCACTCTGCCGGTGTTCCACTAATTGCAGCTCTCCCTAATTAAAAGTCAGTGATGTGGCTTTGGCAGCTGCAAGCCAGGTCCCCCAAGTGAGCCCCGGGCAGAGGCTGGGTGACAGGGAAGGATAGGGTCATCCCTGGAGCCTGGCACGCTGCCTGCCAAGCCATGGTCAGATGCTGCAGAGGAGCCAAGCATCCAGAAGAGTCCTCAGAAGGAGGAATGGAATCAGAGCCAACCTTGCCAGAGACATGGGGCAGCCGGGGGGTGCTCCGGCCCTGAGCTGTTGTGCTGAGCTGGAGTAAAATGCTCTGTGGTAGCTGCAAAGTTGCTTTCCAGGTAACAATAGTGAATCTCTGCTAACAACACAGAGCTGGGGCGCTGCAGCAGAGGTAGCAAATCCCATGACAGACTTGTGTGAGCCAGCAACACTCTGCCTCTTCCAGGGGAAAAGAAGGGCTAGCCTGCTGCCAGGCAGTTAAAATAAGGCAAAGTAAAAGCTGGATGATCTTTAGAAGTGCAGTTTCCTCTTGGCTTGTTGGTTGCTGATCTAACAGCTCTTTCTCCTTCTTTATTTCCGTGTGAGGACAACTCAGTTTTGGTTCAGGTATGTCTTCCCATGGGATAATAATGTCTCCAAGCAAACTCATCCTGAGCAAAGCCAAGAGCATCCAAATGCCAGCACAAATATATAATGTAAGTGGTGCCAGGGCAATTTTATTAAGAAGTTCTTGTGTTCTTACTGCATCAATACAAACTCACAGATGATGAATTTTCACCCCAGACACATCTTCAACCCAAGCATGTGCCCTGCTCTCTCAGTCTAGAGCAAATAACATGACTTAGACCTTTTCATACCCGTACATGTCCTGTTTTGAAATCCATGGGCCAAGGAGGTGTTAATGATATGTCAGGAAACATGACAGTTAAGAGCTTGATAAATGATGTTTTTGTCACCTGGAGAAGCCATAGATGGGAATAGAGACATCAGCTTATATTGCCTTAGAGGTTGCTAGAATGAGGTCTTGGGAGAAGGGTGATGGTTTGGGAGCGGGTGAACTGCATGGCAGCTACTTCAGTGGGACACTACGGGGAGGGAGGGTCTAGAAGAGGCAGGACAGGCTGGTGTCTCTGCTGGGCACAGACATCTTCCATGTATTTGAGAGCAGACTTTGGAGAGCGGCTCGAAGCCTTCAGCAGGGTGCATCTTGCTGGGGAAACGGGGAGGATCGTGCACAGCTCCTCTCCCTGGCCCGCAGCTGGGGGGGGCTTGCAGATGGAAAGCTTGTGGCTCAGGCTGGCTGCTCTCGGCGGGCTAATAATACCTCTGGGGAGAAGGTCAGGTGGGCAGCAGCAAGGGCAGCTCCTGTTACAGGCTGTCACCCATCACCCTCAGCTGCCAGAGCCTCCAGAAAAGTTTTGGGATGTCTTGGAGGAGAGCTGATACTGCAACCCTCTCCTCCATCAGCAGGTTTCCAGGGGAGGTGATGGCAGCCAGCCGTGAGCGGTTAGCCCCACTGTGGAGTGGAGCAATGCAATACACCCCAGCACCAGCCCCTGCTCTCCCGTCCCTGCACTGCATCCTCCATGTCACCGCATCGTGCCCCGCTTCCCCATCCCAGCAGGACCCGGCAGCCACCAGGCAGGCCATCGTGCCATCCCACCACAGCAAATGTCCCAGCAGAGAGGGTTTTTCTTGCTGAAAAGCTGCTTAGCAGCTTATGGAAACAATGAAAGTAGTATTATCTTCAATGGCGAGGCAGATGGTTTGCATGATTGGTTTGACTTTTAAGCTGGATTTGAGCTACGGATATTCTGATTTTTAACAATTTTTGGCTGGTCAGGCTCCAACAGCGTAATCCCCAGATTCCTGCTCCCCATAAATCCAGTCCTCTCTGCGCCAGGGGCTGTGGGATGGAGACCTGCCCTGTGGCAGGGAGGGGACATGCAGAAACCTGCATGGGAGGGGGCACCCAGACACCCACCGCCTGGGCTAGCAACCACCCGACCCCGCTGCCACCACCATGGCCACCACTAGCCTTCCACGTGCCAGGTGTCACCGCTGCCACCGCAGCCTTGCCACCCTGACCTTGCAGGGACGATACCCCTCTCTGCTCCCGTCTAGCGTGGGCGGCAGCGCTCTGCAAATCCATCGCTGGCAGGAGCCCAGGCCCCAGCTTCTCCCCCCCTACACATTGTCTTTTTCAAAGGGATTTATTTAGTCTTTCTCCTAATTATCAGGAGCTGCGGACTTCCCCCTACCATCTGAGTGCTGTTACCAGCCCGCAGCGCTCCTCCTGCCGACACCGAGCGCCTGTTCTCGCCGTCGCCCCCACACCCGGCGTCATTATGGTGCTGCCGTATGGAGGGCTCAGCGGACGACGTCCTGCTCGCCGGGGCATGGCTGGGGACCTTCTCCATCCCTCCCGCAGCAGGGACCCTTGACCATCCAGGACACCCCGCCGGGGCACAGGGATCTGCCTTGCTCCAGGGCTTGCAAGCAGCCTCCGAGGCTTCTTGGGGTTGCTCCCTTATCTGTGTGTTTGGTCTGATGCAAGGCAAAGAAGGGGTTTGGGGATGAAATCCAGGTTCAGCCCCATTGGGGTTGAGGAAGGCTCCTCCGGAGGGCAGCTCCAGCCAAATAAGAGCCATCCCTGGGGGTTCACGGTTAACTCCGGTGCTGAGGAATGTGCAGCACCAACCCAGGCACAGAGCAGGGTCTCAAGTTATCAATTACCTGGCCCAAACCCCCCTGCTGCCCTGCCTGAGAAAAGCCATCACACCCAGCATATCCTTGATATTAGAATCCTTTTTATTTAGCAAATCTCCAGAGCATTAAAATAAAACTCCCATAAAACAAGGGTCATCTTTGTGTTTACACTGAATTTGTAAACTGAGCAAAAGAGGAAGACTTCTACAGAGGTCAAAGGTCACCCAGAACATCCCTTTAAGAGAAATAAACATCAGTTTTCTGATCCGATCACAAGCTTTGGTGCTGGTCGGCAGTCACCAGGAGAGCAGAGGGTACGGGAGGGAGGAAGGGAGCAATGGGGGTGAAGGATGTGGAGGGCGGGGGGGGGCTCTAGGCAGTCTGGTTCAGTCCTGCAACCAGGCAAAATTGCTTTCCTGCTGCACCCAAGTCATGAAATACCAGGGGGAGGAAAAAAACCCTGTTTTAATGAACAGGGTTGGTTTTGAGTCTGTTTGCGAGAGGCAGCACAAAGGCTGTGGAAAGGACGAGCTGTGGCTCAGCACCCGCGGTGCCCGGTGGGTACCAGGGAGGAGAAAGCAGCTGCTGGCAGCGGGTTGCAAAAGCTGTTTCTCTCTGGCCACACACCGGGCAGCCGGGACGGCGAGCGGGGCCGTGTCCCTGCGGCTGCGGTGGCTGCGAGCTGGGTACCCGATCCCCAGCAGCCTTTCCCCTGCTGGCTCCCGGGGGGCCCGGCAAAGCACTGCCAGAGCTGCCAGGCTTATCTTTAGCTCTGTTCCCTCCCTCGCCCCCGCGCCCACCTCCTCGCCGCACACCGCATCCCCGGCCCCCACCAAAACATGCCGTTATATAAGCGCTCGCAGCAACCATCTGGGGCTGAGTCAGCCACGAACCCAAACGGACAGCAAGCCCACGAGGCAGGGATGCCAGCCCCCGGATAACAGGCTTTTGGGGTCACCCCCCCCGCCCCAATGCCATCCCTGAGTGTCCAGCATCCCTACCCAGAACCTGCGTGCGTGCTGGAGCCCAGTGAGCAGGGACCGTGGAAGGGGACAGCAAGAAACGTCCCAGCCTGGGGGACAGGCGTGATGCTTGGGGTCATGAGGCAGTGTTGGCAAAGAGGGGAAAGCTTAATTACATGCTAATGAGGTATTGCCAAAATAAGTGTGCCAGCTGCGGGGGAAGAGGAGGGGAAGCATCGACTGGCTGGGCAAGGGGTGTTGATCTGCCAGCTCGGACATGTCTCCTCTTCCTCTTCATCCACAACCCTGATATCCCATCAGGAAGCCTTCTGCACATCTTCCTTTAAAGCAGTACCACTGTGCCCAGTTTGACTCCAAATTTATTAATTTGTGGTTTTTTTCCCCAAAGCCCAGGGTCAGGACTGGGGTCTCCTTCACCTCCTTTAAATCACCATTTTTCTCCGGCAGCAGCATCGTGGCAAGCGTTTGTGACCTGAACTTTGCAGTATTGTGCTGATTCACGACGGCTTGTCACCAAAACTGCCTAAAACTGACAGAAAAAGGGACGCTGACTCATGTGTTTGCCTTCCCCGAGTGGGGAGAAATGTGAAAGGTGAACAAAGTACTTAACGGGTGATAATTACATTCAGCGCTGAAAAATTCAATCCATATTAATAAGCCAGCATGTTATTACTAATAGAGGCCTTTTACAATTAAGAAAAAAAGAGTATTTAAGGTTTTTAACCTTGACAGTGACCTTTTAACAAGTGTAAGGAAACCCCTAATTTTGTCCCACTCACGCTTATAAATTTGTGTTAAGGAGAAACTCCAGCTGCCACATTCCCAGTCTCCCCGCAGGATGCCGGGGGCTGGTTCCCCGGCAGTATCCCATTTTACAGCGGGATGAAACCCAGAGTGGGATGGGGTGGGATGTGGCACGAGGAGCCAGAGAGCCGGCCCCTCAGTGCGAGAGCTCTTGGTGTTGCTGTCCAGGGCAGGCAGAGGGGGAGAAAGGAGTCAGAGAGGGTCCACCTTAATGCAGGATGAAAAAGCAAATTGCCAGCAGGAGAGCAGAGATGCTTCTCCGTTACTATGGTTACCCCCAGAGACAACCGAGCATCCCTGGGTATCACCTGCGGTACCCGAGCTGCTCCCAGCCACCCAGAATGATGCTGGGGCAACTCAGGTGGGCAAGGGACCAAGTTTGGAGGGGTTTGTAGGGTCTGAGCTTCTTGAAGCAGCCAGGAGAGAGACTGCATCCAGGCTGGGTGGAGGATCAGTATCTCCGGGGGGGGGCCAGGGCAAAGTTCCTGCCTCCCCCCCCCGTCTGACATATGGTGCATCACCTTAGCGTGGCTGGGGAAAATTCATTAGGAAACACTAGGGATTTGGTTCAGAGAGTTTCTGCCCAGCACCGATCCGCGCTAGTTCAGGAGTTGGACAAATGTGGTGCCCTCCCCGCGTGGCACCGTGTTTTTGGCCAGCGAAACACAGCAAACCCTGCCCTGGGGACGGGCGGCACAGTGCGCAAACCCATGCCGGCTTTGTCCTGGTGGGAATCCAGAGCTCCCAGCCCCTCTGCCCGCTCTGCCTGATCAAGAGGGATTGGCCCACCCAGATTTCTGTGGTGGTGTGTTTGAGCCAAACCCATCCAAGCCGATGAAAAGACACCGTGCTTTTGGGGAGACCAGAAACCTCTGCAAGGGCACAGAGAGATGCCCCAGTCCCCTGAAGCCAAAGGGAAAGAGGCAGGAGGGCAGTCAGTGAGGGCTGGTGTAATGCTGACTTTAGAGAGGGTTTTAGCATTTAAAGACATCTTGAGTATTAAAAATGGAGGTTACCAGCTAAGAAACGGCCCCAACCTCAGTCCATTGGCTAGCATCCCTGCCGAAAACTCCCTGGCCATGCCTGCAAGGCATAAGCAAGGTCCTTCCCTGTGGACTCAGCTGCTGCCTTCCCATCCCCACTGCTCCCGGCCACCACTGCAGCCCGTTAGTTTATCTCTAACCCCCAAAGACAAGGATGGTTGGAGCGGAAATAAAGCAAGGACCAAACGTCCTGGTAGCACGTTTCCCGTGGTGCCAGCATCAGCTCAGCTCCCCAGGGATTTCTGCTACAAGCAGCCACTGAGGGAGGAATGCTGGAGGCAGTGGAAACCATCCCCGGGGAGCTGCTGGCTCCCAAATCATTAAATGCTTCCACAAATGAAGCGATGGGTTTTGTAGTGCAAACTGCTGTGCAAGGAGTCACTGCTGCATGGCAAAGCAAATCCTGAGAGCGGTGGCACAAGACCTTTGGGAAGCTGCTGCACGGGCCGGTACTTGTCCCCAGGAGAGATGCTGGCAGGGCCCTGCAAGAGCATCCCCCACACCCTCCCTGGCATTTTCCTTTCTGAGATCCAGCCCATGTTCTGGAGGAGAGCAGGGAGATTTTTCCCATCTCACCTCCTGCCTGCCTGTAACAAGCCATTACATTTCCAAGTAACCCCTACTCCTCTCCTTAGCAAGAGAAAAGCTTCCAGAAAAGCAGCTGGTCCACATTTAAAGGCATTAAGAGACAGATATTGGTAGCTTGTTCTAATAGCTAATCATCATTAAAAGATCACTCCTTATTTCCAAGATAGATTTGTCTGGCTTCATTTTCCAGGAAGAGGTGGTTATTATGCCTTTCCCTGGTAGGTTACGTTACCTCTTTGTACCAGTGTATTCTCCCTGTGACAAATGCTGTAATCAAGTCACCTCTCAGTCTCCCCCTTTGACAAACTAAACGGGCTGCCCTCTAAAATCATGCTTAGCCCCAGCCCTATCTTTGTTGATTAGAGTGAGTGACTGGCAGTGATTTTTTTTTTAATGAGTAAAAAAATTCCCTCATGAGGGAAGGGATGGAGCCAATGGGACCCAACCGACCATCATCGGTGGGTGGAAGCTATCGGTCACTAGTTGCCCGACCTGGATTCAGACCCGTGACCAGCCTGCGAAATGATGATGAATAATTTCTCCAGGTTATGTTGGTACACGAGCCCCATTCCCTGCAGCAGCCAGGTGCAAAAGCCAGGAGGAAAATCCAGGATGGCAAATCCAGGGGCTCCATGTCCACCAGGCCATTATCCTCTCCATAAATAGCATCCCACGCACTTGCTCTGCTTTCCTTCAGCCGTGACGTACCATTAAAGACATTTAAACTGTCACTTGGCTGCGGCATGGTGTCCCCTGAGGTCCCTGGAGGAAGCAATGCCCATAGGAAATAGATCCTCATGGAGCCCAAGGGCGACCAAGGTCACTCTGGGAAGATTTGTTGGGTCAGTCTTGGATGACTAGGCTCTTTCTGCCTGGGTTCCAGACAAGTTTTCCTATCTCCGGACTCCCCGCATGACTGAGCCACTGCGATCCGGTCCCCTGGCAAAAGCCCATCAGTGCAGCAGAGCAAATGGTACCCAGGCACGGGGCTGTGCGGGAAGGGGGGGGACCCTGCAGAGCCCCCCTGTCCCACCGAGCAACCCTGCAGCCCCTTCCCAGGCAGAGAGGAAAAATTATCCTCTGCTGCAGGATAACAAGGAAAACTCAGATGTGGGGTTTCTGCTCCTACCTAGAGGCATTTGCTAAAAGGCTCCTAAAAAAAGAAAATTTGTGTTTGTCCTGCTGGCTCCCCAGTCTTGCTCAAAGTTTGCTGCACATATATATCATATGTGTGACAACTGACAGACTTGAAATCATGTTTGAATTTTGCTACAGGCAGACACTTCCCTATGATCTTTAAAATATACAGCATGACGCGAGATATTTTAAATAGATCAAAATACATTTATTACATATTTATATTATTTTCTCTAGTCTATTTATATCTTTTGGAGACTCTTATATATAATATATATAATATATTTAAAATAACATAAAATTGGCCAGTTTTGTCATCTGAAATACATTTTACAAATATATATATACATTGTCACATATATCTCAAATATATGTGCAATGAGACAGAGAAACACCAGAGGTGGAAAAGGTACAGGTACTTTCATTGCATCCATCAGCATCTCTATCACTGCACGTCACCATCGCCCCAGCGAACGGACTCAGCGTTTTACCCCTGGGAAACCAGTGCTCCCAGTTGCCAGCCTGCCCATGTGAACTGGTGTTGGGTCTCGGACCCCAAACCGCGTGGGGCCAAGCCTGGGGGAGCACTGGGATGTGTTTCCGGAGGGGGGGGAATGGGTGAAAGATGGTGCCCTGGGAAGGGGCAGCCGGACAGATGCGCACAGCTGGTGGGCACTGGGGCTCAGCGAGGTGACGGGTGGCATCGGGTCGGGCACCATCCCACATCCCCTCCCTGCTCATAATGCGGTCGGATCCTGCCCTGTGCCAACCCCTTCCATGGCAGCGTTCCTGAACTGGGGGGGGGGGGGGGAGGGCAGGATCCAGCCAGAGCACCAGACCCGGCTGCCACACGCTCATTTTGGTGTGCAAGAAATGGGGGAGGGACACGCACACGGGGAACTCTTTTGGTTGTTAGCACGAGAGGAAAGGAAAGAGCAGGAGGGTTTAAAAATAAACGTATTTGTTCTGCCTTATTAAAGATAGAAAAGGTGTCTGAATTCATCTCCTACAAAAGGTTTGAAGGTCAAGCAGGCACCAAATCGCAAAAGGTTAAGCGCTAAGTGATTGTCCCAGCCCTAAAAGACTAAGTGCACTAAATTCAGTTATGAGAAGCTAAGGGTCATCCCAACGGCTCCCAGCCCCGGGGTCCCACTGCCCGGCCGAGCGGGGCCACCGTGCCTCTGTCGGGGCCACAGGATGCTCTTTCCAGCCGGTGGCTTTGGGGTGCAGGGCTGCGGCCGCTTTTGGCTCTCACCCACATATCTTTTTGGGGTGAAGCCAAGTGGGAGCAGCAGCGGGTCTGGCCCCCGGTCCCCAGCCAGGGTGGCTGCTGCTGCCGGAGGCCGCCCTGAGCCCTGGCCGAGGGCAATCCCTGCGGGACACTGGCCAAGAAGATTAGCGGCTCTTTCCTTTCTCGGACCCTTGCCATCCTCCAAAGATCAAGTGTAATGCTGGAGTTAACTCCATGGATGGAGCGGCCTCGGCTCAGAGGAAATGGCCGGCAGCTGGTCTGGGGGGGGATGTGTCCCCTCGCTCAGCTCTGAGCCCCTTCCCGACTGGATCCCGCTCCATCCCTTCTGTGACCGACACCAAAACTCGCATCCCGGGAGCATCCCTGTGCCTTTCCAGCCTCTCCGGGGAACCTGAGTGCCAAAAAACCCACCACTTTTTGGCTTTTTTCACCTTTTTTTCATTTTTACCCCCTTTTCTTTGATAATTCATGTGATTAAAACTACTGCTGGGCAGCCTTCCCAATGCTCCCTGATGGTAGGACAAAAGACCAGTAGCTCAGAGCACTCACACATAGGCAAAAATAATATTTATACACTATGTACCAGCATGGTCCATGGCCAGGACAAGGACTATACAGTATATATACGACAACTCGCCAGAGCTAGATCCTCACTAGTGGGGTTCAGGGAAGGGGGTGCATGAACAGGGGCCAGGGAGGGTCCAAACCCCCCCTCGCTGTGCCGGCCACAGGTGCTCCCCAGCCCAGTTCACATCCTCCTACACAGCAGTTTAAAAATACATCTGTATATATTATTCTATTCTCCCAGGTAACACTGTACAATCATAGAAGTTTCTTTAAAAGCAATAATTTACTTAAAGACATCTCTATTTCTCTTTCATTTTTATACAAATATTTACTGTGATATATATATATTTATAAAGAAATTAACCCTCTGAGAACCCTACAGCAGCAAGGTGTGCACCTTTTTTTTATAATTATTATTTATTCAAGAGAACCTAAACCACTTAAAAGCATATTTTTAAAAAAATAAATAAGTAGTGCGTGCACAAAATCTCTCTCTACCCCCCCCCTCCATCCTTCCCACCCCCCTCCAGATGCTATGGGGCAAAAAGCGGGTGGCAAAACCATCCCCCTGGAAGCAAAGGGACCGGCGATGGGATGGCATCCGTGTTCACTGCCTTAGAAACACAAATGTCATGGCCAGAGCTCCATGGCACGTCCCTATGTGTCCCCGCTTTTGGGGCCAGCCCGTTTGGGGCACTTGGTGCCGAAACGGCCGGCTCCCTCCCGGCGCTGCCCCCAGGGATCTTTTCTCCCAGTGGCTGGTTTTTCGGGAAGCCAAAAATAGAGCAGCCCCCTTGGTGGGCAGCATGGCATGGCGGTGATGGCTGCTGGTGGGAACATGATGGGAAGAAACTCTGCGGGGGTGAAGTCCCGGTCCCCATCCCGTGGCCGGCCGGCAAGACATGATGCTCGGGGTCATGGGAGGGGGAGGTGGGGGCACTGGGGCAGCTGCTCCCCAGAGCTCTTTGCAAGAAGGAGATGGGGGTGGGGACGCAGGATGAATTCTGCCTCTGCCACTGATGTTTGGATGTGCAAGTTGTAACCCAGGGACATGGCTTCCCTGATGTGGGCAGAGGGGAGAAAAGCACCGGGAGCCCCGTCACAGCCAAAACACTGCCGGGGACCCCGCTTTCAACTCCTTCTCCCTGAGGCTGGGTGCTGCCAGGGCTCCGCTCCCAGGGTTGGGTGTGGGATGCCTGTGGGTACTGAAGCCTTTCCCACAGCCACGGGGAACAGGGAGCCAAATTTTGGCTCCCGGAACACCAATGAGCAGCACAACTGGGATGAAGGGACCCTCATCCCGTGTCTTCCCGGCTCCTTCCTTCTGTGCAAAGGAGGGGAGCAGGGCAGGAACAAGGTCTTCCCATGCACAGGGTAGTTTGCCTTGTGCCATAGCAAAAGCTAAACCAGCATGCCATCAAGGCCAGCCTAAAATGCAGTGGATGGTGGGATGCGGGTGCTGCCACAGGGGCAGAGCAAAGGGGATGTCATGCCAGTGGTGGGGGGATGCAAGCAGGGTGCCGTGGAGGAGGGCTGGGGCATGGGATGAGTTTGCATCTCTAAGGCACAATACACCTTGAGGCTGGGACGTGGAGACAGGTTGAAGCACAAGACGGGGTGGTTTTCTCGACTGGCATCTGTTGTTTTTGGAAAAGCATCTGCCTCTGAATCAGGACTCTCCGGTGAACGGGGAATTCATAAATCCCAGCTTGGCATGAAGATGGCTCTGTGCTAGAAGAAGTGCAACCCAACAAGATGACTTTCACGTTGATTTCCACATTTGAAATTATTTTTCAAGGGAGAAAATACCAAATTGGTTGGAAAAGTGGGAAAATACCCAAATTTGAGAGCTTTCCACTCTCCTTTTTGTGCTTTTCACTATTTTGTCCCAGTTATGGTGAAACTTATGAATTCCCCACCAGAGATGTTGGGGGAGACCCAGCACTTCAGCAGCTGATGCCCTAGACCCCATTTCTACCCTGAAGATCAATATTTCCAGAAATTGGCTAATTACTGTGTTTACAATGCTTCTTTTTCTCACAGTCTGGCTTTTCCTTATTAGCTACTTTGCCAGTAATTACGCTACTTGCTTTCGCTGCCATGGACTTCCAACCACTTATGTCTGTTTTCTGCTTATGAAGCCATGCCCATGGAACACACACCCCCCCCCAAAACTGGATTCAGTCTTGACTTCTAGGTCTTACATCTGCCCAGCAAGTCACCCCCTCAAAGGACCCCAGTGGCTTATTCATTCCCTTGTTCATTTTTAAAAAATACTGAATCACTTCTTTCAGATTTAATATTATTATTATTATTATTGTTATTATTATTATTATTTT
>VYZV01034450.1:150773-163319 GCA_013401275.1 Pandion haliaetus | reverse complement strand
GCCGTGGCCTGCCACCGTCCCCTCCTGCAGACCGCTCAGTGGTTATTGCGATGAAACTGAAAACTATGAACGATACTAATTTCTCAAGCATTCCTATGGCACTTGCATTGTTCTGCATAATTTGAGCAGGTTGTAGGGGAAGAGATTAGAGGAGGAAAAAAAATACCCTCGGAAAAGTCAACGGAAGGACCAAGAGTCATATTTCCGACTCCCTCCTGTATGACCGCTGATCCAACGCTATTGTGGCTTGAAGCCTATCAAACTCATGCCTGTTGTCCGGGCTCAGGTCCTCCAAACCCCGGCTGTCATCATCTTCCTCTTCCTCATCACGGCTCATAAAGGCCAGCTCGTTCTCGTAGCAGAAGGAGTTGGTACTGGGCAGCAGGAATTTGTTCTCCACCAAGTCCTTGGCGCTGCAACGGGGGGTGGACGGGACCTCGTAGGTTTTGTGGAAGTGGGAATAGTCTACTTTGTACTGGTTTTTCTCCTCGAACAAGACAGGCTCGAAGCGGTGGCCCCAGAGGATCTCACTGGCCAGGTAGGAGCTCCGAGCTTGCGTTGTCATAGCAGTGGCTTCTACCATGCCTTCCAGGATGACCACGATCTCAAAGTCATCTGTCTCCAAGTCCTGGCGGCTGATCCCAAACAAAGGGCTGTCTTCATTGATCTCATGGAGAATGGTGATGGGGGACACCAAGAAGATACGGTCCAAGCCTTTATCAAACCCCACGTCGATGTCTATTTGGTCGAGCGGTATGTACTCCCCTTCTTCTGTGATCCTGGGCTTAATTAGCTGAGCTCGTACATGGGCTTCTACTATGTGGCTTTTCCGGAGGTTCCCAACTCTCCACATCAGGCAGAGTTTTCCATCTCTCATTGCCACTACTGCGTTATGGCTGAAAAGTAATGTCTGGGCCCGTTTTTTGGGCCTGGCCATTTTTGCCATTATTGCACCAATCATGAAAGAGTCAATTATACACCCCACGATGGACTGAACCACCACCATGAAGACCGCGAGTGGGCATTCCTCCGTCACACAGCGGAAGCCGTAACCAATAGTCGTTTGGGTCTCAATGGAGAAGAGAAAAGCAGCCACAAAGCCGTTGACCTGCAGAACGCAAGGCTTGAAGGTATCATCTCCACCCGGGTTTTCTAGATCTCCGTGAATGAGTGCTATTAGCCAGAAAATCAGCCCAAACAATAACCAGGATACCAGAAACGCCAGGGAAAAGAGCAAGAGCATATACCTCCAGCGGATGTCAACACACGTGGTGAACATGTCTGCAATGTACCTCTGTGGCTTGTCATCCATGTTGGTGAACTCCACGTTGCACTGACCGTTCTTCTTTACAAACCTGTTTCTGCATTTCCTCCTGGTGTGGATTTTCCCATTGCCAAAGCCGTTGATACCTGGCATGGTGGTCAACCTCAGCCCGTCTTCCTCGGAGGACACGATGCTGTAAGGGTTGACTCTGCCTGCAGTCATCCCTGAGCCAAGCCCACAGTGAAGGTGAAGGGTCTTGCGACTCCTGGCGTCCCCCTGGCCCACCCCTGCCCACCCCCCAAATTTTGTTGTGGTGGAAGAGAAGTCCCAAGCTTCCACGTCTTGGCTGCCACGTCACCACGTGGATCTCGTGAGAGGCTCTGCAATGAGAAAACAAAGATACAGCTGTTACCTCTCATGGCAAAAAGACCCAAGCGGGTGTTTGGCTGTGGATCTGATGGGGTGGGTGGCTGAATGTGGAGTGAGGACCACCCCAACTGCCCTTACTCTCCCTCCTATAGCTAGGCTGTTCCCAAAAATCACACACAAGGAAGGAAGAAGGTCTTAGAGTTTGTTCCTTCATACTACAAAGCGAGTGAGCAAACCTTGCTGGGGAGACACGGCATTTGTGGGACCCTCAGCAACACCAGCAGATGAAAAACCTTGGGTAGCACTGGAGTCTCCCCACTTTGCTTTTCTCATGAGCTCTGCTGTCAGAGCAGGGTCAGGCTGCTGGAGAGGAAAGCGGAGAGGCCAAGCTGCTCTCCTTACCACAGAGATATTAATAAAGGTACGCCTGAAAACAGCTCCGTCAGTTCACATTGCCCGTGCCAGATGGACCGCTGCCCAGCACATCACAGCAGCACTCGCTCGACCTCCTGAGCACCAGCTCTTCTGGGGTCGAGGGAAACCACAGGAAGATGTGGATTTAACCTCTGTCCCCCAGCCCAGGGATGGGAGAGGACATGGCCAATGTGCAGCCGGTTGGAGAAGGCCCAGGGAAGGCACTTGCTCGGGGCAGATGTCCTGAGGAGCAACTTTCCCAACGCATCCATTGGGACATGGAGCCATCTACGGTCACAGATGGGTTTTGCTGGCCAAGCCTTATAAAGGGATGACTGCTGCTGAGGAACAGGGAACTGTTTTGATCCCTTCTGGAGGGTTCAGCTGCAGGGTCAGGGGCCTACACTCAGCTTTGCCTGGGAGAGAGGTGGAATGGACATGGGAGAGATGGCCCAAGCCGGGTGGGCTCCCTGGTGCAGGTGAGCCTGTGGTGGGGGAACCCAGTGGCACCCTGCCAGGCTGCTGGCCCCCCAGCCCCTCTGCGATGGCACATGGGGCTGCATCAGGCAGCGGATGGGGTTGTGGAGAAGCCACGTGTCATGTCCTGAGCACCCCAAAGAGGTGGCACTGCAGGAGCTCACCTCAAAACACTCCCTGCCACAGCTCATCCTATTATTTAGCGACACGGGATGTGTTACTGGGGATGAAAGCACTTTGCTGGCAGTGGGACATGCACGGGGCAGCAATGTGGTGGGGGAGTGGGTGCGAAGCACCCTGCAACACCCTGTCCCCCCAGCGCAGAGGTGCCCAGCTCATGCCTAGAGGTGGAGGCAAACCCGCCGGGCTGTACGTGCTGTGTTGGATCCGCTGGCCAGATCAATGCAGTCGATTCCTGCAATCAGCTCCAGTGCCCAGGGACACACTGGGACAAGCACACCCTTTCCATTACACAGTGGCCAGGGCCAGCCCAGCACCGGGAAGGATTGCCAGGGACAGCCTGCCTGGGGCTGCATCAGACTGGCCTGCAACGATACCCTGGCTTGCCTTTTACTGAAATTCTCCCCAAATCCAGCCTAGGACTTGGGAATCCCTGCAGAAGCCCAGCACCACAAGCAGGAGCGCTAACAACCTGCCCAAACCTCCCAGGTGCTGGACACAGACCCACACATGCCACCATCTTATATGCTAAACAACATATTTCCACCCACTTCAATCCCAGCACAACCATTTTTTATCCCCAAAGCTGATTTTTCAAGAGCCACAGTTATTTGTTGGTGTGACAGCAGACCAAGCGATTGCTTGCACCCAGCTGGGGCAGTCAGCACGAGATCCTCTCCCTCCTTACAGCCATGGGGAAGAGTAAAATAGGCAAGAACAGTTAATATTAATGGTGAATATTTACAACTTCATAGTCACTGCAAGTCAAATGGGACCAAAGTGGCCTTGCAGAGCTGACGTGTCAGGCTGGCTGCAGGCTCATGCTGCTGAACTCCAGCCTGGTCACGGGTCCAGAGTCTTCCTCCTGACCACACTGGCTGCATTCATTAATCTCTCTCCTCCTTTTTTAATAAGAGTTGAGCATTTGGAGCCAGAAAAAGCTCCTTCTCCACCACCCCTCTGGCTCACCCCAGGGGAATATGCCGAATGTTTTTGCCACAGGATGAATTTACTGTAGGGTTTTTTTTTTTTTATTAATTCTAGATGCATTGAGAAGTGAACAAAATGCAGTGAGCTCCCAGTGACCTGTGAGAGGATTAGCTGGGGTCTGGATTAACTGTGCTGGGACGGGAGATGTGCCCGGGTGACTGTGGAGGCAGCAGCACTGCTCTCACCCAGGGGTGAGACGGTGACGCTCCCGGGGACCCTTGGGCTCCCCAGTCACCAGCACCGCTCCCCTCCCTCTGCCTTCCCCCCTTCCCTCCTTTCTTGCTTTCTCTGTTTCTTCCTTTCTCTCTTCCTTCCTTCCTGCTCTTCATCTTTTTTCTTTTCTTTGTCTTTCTTTCTTTTTCTTTTTTCTTTCCTTTTCTCTTTATTTCATCTTCTCTTTCTCTTTTTTCTTTCCTTCTTGCTTTCTTTCTTTTCTTTTTCTTTCTTCTCTTCCTCTCTTTCCTAATTTCTTTTTCTCTTGCTTTCTTCCTTTCTTCTTTCTTTTCTTCTTCTTTTTCTTTTTCTTTTTCTTTTTCTTTTTCTTTTTCTTTTTCTTTTTCTTTTTCTTTTTCTTTTTCTTTTTCTTTTTCTTTTTTCTTTTTTTCTTTTTCTTTTTCTTTTTCTTTTTCTTTTTTCTTTTTCTTTTCTTCTTTTTCTTTTTCTTTTTCTTTTTTTTCTTTTTCTTTTTTCTTTTTCTTTTTTCTTTTTCTTTCTCTCTTCTGCTCTTCCTCTCTTCCTCTTTTTTTTGTCTCCCTTAATTTTCTTTCTTGCCCTCCTTCCTTCCTTCTTTCCTGCCTGCCTCCCTCCCTCCTTTCTCTTTCCTCCCCCTCCTCCCATGTCACACAGGGTTTCACCCTGTCCAAGCACCCCGGATGTCAGGGAAACCTCTGCTGTGGGGGGATGCCAGGACAGACCCGAGGGGCTGACGCTGCTTCAGAGATGGGGCAGCTGTCGTGACACAGCCCACATCCCATGTGGGACCCCACATTCACGGAAGCCATGGGACTGAGTCCTCCCCAAAACACCAAAGCTCTTGGAGGGGACAAACCCCCCTGGCCCCAGGCTGGCAACAGCAGCATGGGGAGACAGCAGCTAAATAAAGGCGAGAAAAGTGGATCTGTTGGAGCAGGCGGCCGCCTGCGGCTCGTACTTTATTTAGCACAGTTTTGTTTGGAAATACGCTTTCTTGAGTTTGCTGAAAGCTGAATTTCTGGTTTGGTTTTAATTTGAAGGCTGGAGCCCCACGCTGCTGCGGCGGGAGGCTCGGGCTGCGAGAGGGCTCGTGCAAACACGTGGAAACCCGTGGCTGGACGGGCTCAGCCGTGGGCACCAGCTGGGGACCGTGGCCCCTGGTCACCCTGCATTTCCTTGGGCACGAGTGCCATCCTCCAGCATCACCCCGACATGTCCCCACAACCAGAACTGCCCCACAGTGCTGGTAGGAGATGTTACAGGAGGTTACATCCCCCTCCCTGCCTCCTCCCCAGGAGTTTCACACTCCTGACCATCACAGTTTTACCCCCTGGGAACAAACTCAAAACTTCCCCTTAATCCCATTGCCAGTCCCAGCTTTAGTGGAAACAAACTCGTGCTGGGTGTCAGGCAGGAGCGGGACCATCCCCTGCCGCTCGTGCCATGCGTCTTGTGCAGCGCTAATAGCGTTAACACGTAGGAAACAAAACAGGCCCGTAATATTAATAGCGGGAAGGAACGGCCCACAGCTCCCCGTGGGCTCTGAACACAGCAATGCCGTGGACTACCCCAGCTAATGAGCTGACATTAGAGGCAATGACTCCTGCCACTAAACTGCAGCAACCAAACTCCCGCCGCGGAGCGGTTTCCCACAGAGAATCCAAGTGTCTCCAGCGATCTGCCAACTTCACGGCTAATTTTTTTTTTTTTTTTTTTAAAGGGAGTTAAATGTTACAACAATATTCTGAACAGCCAGCACACCAGGAAAATGTGTCGAGTGCTGGGGAGGTCATTAATTAGAGCCGGCTGAATATGTCGATGCCATTTATCATCACACCTTTCCCTGTACCTCTGGAGGGGACACATTTCAGGGCCATCAGGGCTGCCGTTCCCCTCCTGCATCCTCCCAGCACAGATTTTCCTCCCGGCTCGCGGAGGTGTGCAGGGAACCAGGCTGTGTTCAGGTGGGATTGACCTGAGTGGGGACTTGGAGGAGCTGAGCTGGGGGACGCAGGTCCCCCGGCCACAGGGGCAGGAGAGGTGACCGTCCAGGAGGGGACGGTGCCAGGAGATCACCCT
The DNA here is from genome assembly GCA_013401275.1 of Pandion haliaetus. Classification (NCBI taxonomy): domain Eukaryota; kingdom Metazoa; phylum Chordata; class Aves; order Accipitriformes; family Pandionidae; genus Pandion; species Pandion haliaetus. Next base: position 157,354 of record VYZV01034450.1, on the reverse strand, counting down.
CGGTGCTGCTGCCTGCCCTGCGCCAGGAGATAACACTGCTATCTCCCGCAGCGATGCCCTTCATGCCCCAGCAGCGGGACAGCAATGTCAGCTGTGAGGAGGGAGCTCTGCTCCCAGCGTGGGGCTGTAGCCGTGCCGGCACAACCAAGGGTGCCCAAACCACTCCTGCTCACCCCTTCCTGACCAACAGACCCAGCACTGAGCATCCAGAAAATGGGGGGGGGGCAGCGGAGCTGGGGGGTCCCCCAGTTGCAGCCAGCCCCTGGCCAAGAACATCCCCTCCATGCTGGGGCAGCACTGCTGCCTGAATAACTCCCTCCTCTGACATCCCATCTTTGGGCATTTCCAATAAATGAAGGGTCGACATCGGGCAGGTCAGGCCCTGGTGAATCCAGAGAATAAACAACCCCCTGCTTCCCCTCCGCTGCCAGGGAGGACAAGTGAGAGCTCCCACCACGGTACATTCCTAATGAGAAAAAACTGCTCCGTTTTGGCAGGGACATGGCTAGAAAACAGCCGTGGGCATGGACCTCCTCCACTGGACCCCCCATGCCTCCCCATAGCACCAGCAAACAACCGAGACATCGCTGTCTGCAAGCCTTGACGGCGCATGCAGGGACGGGAAACTGAGGCACAGGAGACAAGGAAGACCCTTGGCTGGGAGACCAGAGGTGACAGGATGCCTGGAGAGCTGCTGGCTCACCCCTGTCCCCCTGAGCCACGTGCGGATGCCACCGCGGGCATGGGAGGAGAGAAGGGGCCACGTGCAGCACTCAGCACTGCTGAGGCCAGGTGGCCTCTGCGGGGTGATGGGCTTGTGCTTAAGCACCCTAAAACTCCCACTAAATGTGTCCTGGATGAGCGGAGATCCTGGGAAAGATCCCTTTGGAGGCTGCACTGAGCACACGGTTGGTCCCCAAATCTATGGCATGACTGAGGGGGGGACCAAGCATCCTGCTCTGGCTGCCTCCACGTCTGTTCCAGCCCCGGCACCCAGCCCTGCTCCGGTTCCCGCACCCTGCGGAGTCAGGACCNGGCTGCAGCACCCACGGTCTCCTCAACCCTCAGCCAGCCTTACTGCCCTGCCAGGTCCTGAAATCCCATCTCACTGGCTGTTTGNCCCAGTCCCGGCTGCCCCGGCTCAGAGGATGGGTGCTAATACCCCAGCAAATTGCCCTGGGAAGGGGCAGAGTGCCAGCCACCCCTCCCAGGCAGGGGGGGCTCTGGCCAGACCCTGGGAGGAAGGGGTCAGCCCTTACCTCGTGTGCGCCCGGGGGGGTCTCCCCAGCAGTCCCCGGCCATGGCTGCAGGGCGCAGGCTGCCCCGTGGCCCTGCTGCAGCCAGGGTGAGAGACAGAGAGTTTTAATTGAATTTCTAGATTATCCTGGGGGAGAAATTGTAATCTCCTTAAATCCAACCTCTGGTCGAGTCCCTTAACCTACTGTCCTGCGCTGGGGAAGGGATTTAGCAAGGGGGAGGGGAGGTTTCCCAGCCTGCTGCTGCCCTGGACTCCGCACCCCACAGGATTTGTCCCGCAGGACGTCAGAGATCTGCTCCCGGCAGCCCCGCAGACGCAGGAATTAAGGCTCTGTGGCTGCAATGCCCTGTCCCCTCTCTCATGGCCTGCCACGATGACCAGGGGTGTCCCGGGAGCCTCCTGGAGACAGTGGGGCTGGGGCACCGGTGATGGAGATGTCTGGTTCTAGGTGGAGGAAGGGAGGTGGCTACAGGGTTAATGGGGTGTCTGGAGGGTGAAGATGAGCCCTCCTGGGTAGGACTCATGGCTGGGAGGTGTCTGGGGCTTTGAATTGAAATATCACCTGGCTTGGCTGTGCCCGGGGTGCTGGTGGGATGTGCAAGTCCCCAAGCAAGTCCTCTTCCCCACCTAGGCTGCAGTGGACACCTCCCTCCTGAAAAGCCCCATCCTGGACCGCGTGGGTCAGAGGGTGTTTTCGGGTGGGTGACCTTGGGGTGTTCCTGCACCCGCCCTGTGCGTTCTCCTCCACCCCATGGCCCCGGTCCCTCCTGCATGCTCCCAAATCTGGATTTGTACCAGGCTCCAGCCCCAGCCCCAAACCATCCCAGGGACAAATGCCAGCGATGGGGCTGCGGGCAGATTATGGCAGAGCCAAAATCAGTCAGCCACTCTCCTGCCTGCCCTGCACCCTGGTTGTGCCATTGCCAGGGCCTTCAGGGATGCAGGTTCCCATTGGGAATGGCAGATTCCCATCCGGCACGTGCCAAGAGGCTCGAGGGGAAGGCAGTCCCAGCCCAGGGAGATTACCTGGCTGCTAAAAAGCACCATGGGAAGAAAGGGAAAAGGGAACCAAAAGGGCAAACGTCTTCAAGCGGATTTTATCACCAACCAGATGGAGATGAGCCGAGGGCTGCAGCGCCGAGGGGCTCCCACACCGCAGGTAGCACCAGGGCAGTGCTAGACACCATCCTTGGGGTACCACAGGCATGAATTATTTTTAAAGCCCTCTCATGGAGCAATTGCTGCCTATACCTTAGGGTTAGAGGCAGAAGGTGATGGATCTGGACCCTGTTCAGCCCCAGCTTGCCCACAGCCGGACTAATCCTGCACTTCCCACTTGTCTACCTCCCATCAAGGTCTCTTTCCCAAATCCCATTACTCCCAAGGCAGGTTTTCCCACGGAGCTCTGCTCTCACCCAATGCAAACTCACCCCCCCCACACCCAAGGAGCCGTGTCTCCCGCTCGAGGGAAATCGCATGTGTGGGCAGAGCCCGCGCCCGGGGAAATGTTTATCCTGAAGGTGCAACGTGCGGCAGGTTGGGAGCGATGGGGCTGCCAGCCGGAGCTGATGGAGCCGTGAACTGCGGGGAGAATGATGCCGAGCGACTCGGCACTGGCTGCAGCCGGTGCCGAGGCGCTCGGCATCATTCTCCCCACGGCTCAGGTCCCTTCCAGCAAGGGGAGACGGGATGTAAGCAAGGCTGAGCCATCAACTGCTCATCAGCATCCTCCACTCTTTTTTGGGGCTTTAAACCCACCATTATTCCTGCTCCACCCGAGCGTTAGCTATTGCTCAACTCTCTGTGAAAAATACAACCCATGCCTTGCTATCTCGGGCAATTTTCCTGGCTCCTTGGCCATGCCAGGGTAAAGTTGCCATTTCCACCCCAGACCCAGCTGCATTTCTAGTGGCCTTCTGCATCACCATGCGTTAAGGTGTCGGCAGAGCCCTAAACTTGACTTTTAACCCCAGGAGGAAGCAAGTGGGGAGGAAGGACATGCCACGTTCGGGCAAAGCTGCCCTCCTGGCTCTACTCACCCCACGATCACAGCGAGAGCTGTAGATGCTGAGCCCGATGCCGGCAGCCGAACAAGCAAGCGAGCGGGCGGCAGGGACTTTGCCGGGCAGCACCCGCCGTCCTGACTAATTGCTCCAGAGCTCAGATTACAGCCTCATTTCTTCCCTACATGTACAGGAGCTGGCACCTCGGCTGCAGCAGTGGGGACCCACTGCGAGCGAGGGGGACATCCACCTTCGGTGGCATTTCTAAGGGGTAGGGAGTGAAATTGCGGTCATGGCAAGTAAGAGTGGTAGGAAGCCCAGGATGCCTTAGTGGTCTCAGGGGACTGGAATAGAAGCAACTCAAAGGGGATTTTGGAGATTTTTGGGGATGTGAAGGACCAGCCAGAAGGACGCAACAAATTCAGACTTGAGAGATTGGACACTGGGGCCAGGCTGTCAATGGTTCAAGGCAAGATCTTGGTTCTTTGGTCTTGCCATTTAATGATGGCCATGACCCAAAACTCATCCTTAAGCCTTTCCCAGGGGATGAAAAAAATCCTCCTCCTTTTCTGTTGGGGGTGATAAATCCCCCTGGCACACACGTGATGCTGCCTGGCATCTTCAAGACAAAATAGGCCTTTGCACTGCTTTGCTGCTACTAGTTTTCCTCCAGCTCATGGCTCTGCCCACACCAGTTCAAGAGTTTCAGTGTCTTTTAAAACCTGCAAGGGTTCCCTTTAGCGCTCTCATTCCTCACGCTGAGTGTGGTTGGAGGAGACCTCCTTCCCGGAGGATACAGCGTTTCTGGCACTGCGTTTCTGCCCTTTCCACCCTGCCCCATTGTCACTGGGGAGCTGGACACCCCCAGATTGCAGGCATGACCCCAAACCCAAGTAGCTGCAAGGGCGGCAAAGGCAGGGCAGGGTATTTTGGGGACCGTCTTTATCTCTTGTGGTCAAGATTTAGCACAGGCATTGCATAACGCCGGGGGGGGGAGCTTGCTGCTCCCCGTCCCCTCTTGCTGTCAGGGATCAGCTGCTCAATTAATCCTCCCTCATTCACTGCCCATGGGTACCAGCCCTGGGTGCCCTCTTAACCCGGCCCTGGCAGCAAGGAGTCAAATCTCTGCCCAACGTTGGCATCCACCAGGGCTGGCACCCCGCAAGCTGGGGGTGAGCCCCTGGGGCCACCCCACTGCCACCACCCAGGGCACCCACCTTGTTTGGGAAGCTCTGCTCAAACAGGGGTGGCCATGAAGGAACCCACTGGGCAGACGTGGAAGTCCCGAAAATAACTCCTTTCTCATTATTTCTGTGCCCCAGCCTCGGGCGCTGTCATGCATCGCTTTGTTAAGGGGCCCAGCAGTTGCAGACCCTGTGGGCAGAGACCTGGGCATTTAAAAGGTTGTCTTTAAACCAGCAAGGTTCGGCGCACACCCGGTTGTGTTCCCTCCTCCGCTCCTTTGCACAGCCCAGGTACACCCACTAATGGGTAGCTCGCTCAGGCACACACTGCAGGAGCACAAAAGCAATAAAGTAGAAGCCAGGAATCCCTTTTTTTTTTTTTTTTGACCAGCCCTAAAAAACCAAACCCCACATGTGTTCCTGGGCAACCCTACAATAAACAAGGCATCAGCGAGCCCGAGCAGTGCTGTGCGTGCACACATGGGTTGACAAGGAGCAGGACACTATTTCTCCAGCAAGCAAAACCAAAATGCTGTCAAGGGAAGATTTCAGCGGACAAAGGCAGTGGCACGCTGCTGCCAGCCACAACAGCCTACCGAACCCCTGGGGTCCCCGTCCTGTCCGCCAGCATCCCTTGGAATTGTAAAGCCAGATGTCACGCAGCATCCTGGCATGGCCGGGTGGCCGTGGTGGCAACAGGCAGGCACAGAGCAAAGGTGCCCTGTGGCTGGGACAGCAGCCAGGTCCGGTGACATAGGAGGGGGTGGGACATGGTGACATGCCCCCGGTGAAGAGCCGCACGGAGTTACACAACGCCGCCCCGGCCGCCCTTGGCTGCGTGCACCGTGCACGCTCCTATCGACACGGCCCCGGCCGCCCTCCAACATCCCCGCGGGGAGATAACTTTGTAAGTGGCATAAATGCAAGCACACGTGAGCTGGGGGGGCCCTGCTCCAGCCTCCCCCCATCTCCTGCCAGCGATGCTCGGGACTCACCAGCATCCCGCTGTCCCCCGGCTCGGCCGCGCCGACAGTAGGGGGGGTCGGGAGGGCTGTGACAGTGCCGTGTGGAGTAGGGGACAACAGGGTGAGCACCCACCACCGAAAATGCAGTGGCTAAAGCACCACGTGGCCCTGTCCCAGGGAATTTTAGGGCACGAAGGACAAGCCAGAAGGATGCAACAAATTCAAATGTGGGGGTGTGACACCAGATTAGGGCAAGGCAGTCGGTGGCCACAGGCAGGACCTTGGTTCTTTGAACTTGCCGTTTAATGATGGGCATGACCCAAAAAGCACCTTCAAGTCTTTCCCAAGGGAGGAAGAAAAAATCGCCCTCCTTTTCTGTTGGAGGTGAAAAACACTTGCTGATCCCACCAGTGCTCACATCAACAGCAAGGAGCCCTCCCCTTAGCGTGGCAGCAGGGAAGGTTTTGTCCACAGGGAGGGGGAAACTGAGGCACAGAGGCTGGATGGGCCCCAGCGTGGGGATCGTCTGCAGCCTATGTCATCGCCTTCCCCCAGCCTGGCCTGGCCTGACTTCGAGGTATTTATAAAGCCGATAAGGGAGCAGAAAGAATTTTCCGAATGCCAAAGTTATATAACCTCTCCTCATCCTCCACGGACATCGTCTGTAATTGTAGGTTTGGGGCAGGGGGGCAAGCCCTCCATGGCAGGGCTGGCGGGGGGCACCACTGCCGGTGTCACCCCAAAGGGCTTCACCCTCCTCTGCCTCACCACAGCATGTCCCCAGGGCCAGGCACGAGCTCGTGCCACCACTGTGGCCCAATGGGACCCCATCCCTGAGGGACCCTGGTGGCATCATGGCCGGTCCCCCCGCCCTGTGTAGGGGAGCCCAAGTTTTTGGGTTGGGCTCTGGGTGGCTGATCCCCCCGGGGTGCACACACCTCTCCAGCCCATCCCAGCACGTGCTGGATGTCAAAGCAGATGACAGCCCGAGCGCAGCTGACATTGCCATGGTGACTATCAACCGCTGCTGCTGGGAGGACTCGTGTGGAGATGCTGCACCAGCACCTGTCCCCACAAAGCACTGACCCCCCCGCCCCCGGCGACTGACGGTACCCCCTGCCCTCTGCCAGCCCCATTTCCACCTCTTTTTGCCCCATTAGAACCAAAGGCA
>VYZV01034450.1:120154-140780 GCA_013401275.1 Pandion haliaetus | reverse complement strand
AGGAAAGGAAAGGAAAGGAAAGGAAAGGAAAGGAAAGGAAAGGAAAGGAAAGGAAAGGAAAGGAAAGGAAAGGAAAGGAAAGGAAAGGAAAGGAAAGGAGACTCGTCTTTGATCCGCTCAAGTGCTGACTGCTGTATCACACACAACTATGAACACGGGAGTGCTGAGAGCAGAGGGGTGCTGGGGTGAGCAATGGACAAAGCCCCCAGACTCGGCTGGCCAGAGCCAGCCTGCAGGGAGCAGGGTGCTTTCCTCTCCGGGAGAAGAAGGGATGAAGAAGAGCAAAGCCCTCTCCCTCTCTTCCCACCACAAAGCTCTTCAGGTCCCACTTGCTTCCCTTAACCCTTGCAGCAGCCCGGACAAGCCCTCGGTGCCGGCAGAGCCCCGGTGCTGCTCAACATCGCTCCTGCTGCAGCTCCAAACCAGTCCCTTGCTTTACACCACCATTAAAGCAGAGCTGTGTGTAATTATGCTTCGCTGGCTCTCTCCTCTATAACTGTAATTCCTTTGCTTCGCTAAATTGCTTCCCCTTCAGTACCACACATAATCCGTTGCACCGTAATTATACGGGAATTTTAATATCTGATGTATTTATAAGACGCACTTAATTCATCAGCCCCTTTAAGTACATTGTCATTACAGCCTTCAGCACGATAGGAAGGATGACTCGCTGTCAGATGGAGATTAGCTGGCCCCTGTGTGTAACGAGTTGGAGGGTGTTCTCAGCCCAGCTGAGAAGCACACTACCAAATCCTGCCCTGGGACTTCCAAGGCTGGGGCACAGGACCCCACCACGCTGGGTGTCCCAGATTCCCAGGATTGGCAGTGCCAGGGCTCCCCTGCGCTGCTGCAGAGATAAAGGGCGGCACAATCCAGAGCAGCACCCGACCCCCCCTTTCCCAAACATCTGAATCACCCACCAGGGCCAGATTTGGCATTTCGGAAAAGAAGGGCCTGATCCAGCACTGGCTGCCCAGCACTGGGGGACGTTTAGCCCGGCAGTCTGTGCGCTGGGGGGGGTGGGGGGTGGGGGGGGTGTCCCCAAAGGGCTCCCTGAAGCAAGGGATCCGCATTTAGATCCCTCCAAACCCACGAAGAAAGTAGCTGCTACTGAAGGCTTATTTTTCCTGGCATTTGTTTCGGTGGCTCCTTTCCAGACGCATCCTAAAAGGGAACCAAAGGCCTTTGAGCCTCTTGCAGTGAGCACAATGCAATGATTTTCCCAGCCCGGGCAGGAGGGATGAGCTCACTGGCGTCCTTGGTTCCCCCCGGCTTCAGGGTGCGGGGTCCCTGCGCTGTGCACTGCGGGTGCCAGGGCTGGCTGGGGTGCCCAGGGAGGGCAACGGGTTTGGCAGCGTGCCAGGGGGGTGGCTGGGCTCTGTCCCACTGAGCCCCAGGAGAAACACCAGCTGAGCCTGGGAACGAGGGGCAAAGGGAGAGAGGGTGGGTGGGGGTCTCGGGAGACTCGGTCCCTGTGGGATGTCCTGGCTCTCACTGGTGGGTGACACCACATCTTTCACACCGGGGTCATACTGGGTTTTTTCCCGCAGCACTGCAGTGATATCTGCACTGCCCTGCCAGGAGTCCCTGCAGATGGGTGGCACCCACGGGGGGTGGCATCTGCCACCACTGAGGCCACCTCGGCACTGGCCATGAGGCACCACAGAGGCACAGCCCAGCTCCCGGTGACACTGGGTGACCCCACACACCCTCAGCGTGGGACAGAGACCCGCCGGGTCCCTGCAGCACCAGGTGGGACCATCACAGCAGAGCCAGGACCCTGCGTGCCTCCAGGCATGAGCCCTCATCCTACTCCAGCGAGCCCTGCCGGAACAGGAGCCCTGCCAGAGCGGAGCTGCGATGACATTTTGGCCAGTGGGGACCTTCAGTGAGTACCACCCTGAGCCCTGGGGCTGCTACCAGCACCCCAAACCCACACACAGCCCTTGGGCTCCCGGTGGGTGCCAGCACCAGAGCAGCTCCCAAGTGTGCCCCGGCATTCGGCAGCTGACAGGCACGGTGATGCGCTGGCCCCCCACCAGACCGAGGCCTCGGCGCGACCTGGCAGCAAGGTCTCTCCCCCAGGCTCCCTGCTCTGGCACCCTTTGCCTCCCTGGGGACTCAAGCTGGGGGCAAGAAGGGTGCTGCGGCAGGCCTGCTGTCCCGCCCTGCCCCATGTCACTGGGTCATGGCACGTGCAGCAAGCTCCAGAGCATCCCTGCGAGGATGCTGCACTGAGTGCCAGCAGGTCCCTGCGCCCACATGCCAGCCCCAAGGAGGGACACTAGCTCTGGGGGCAGAGCTCAGGCTGGACTGGGGCATCTCCAGCCCAGGGGTATTCGAGGGGCTGTTAATGTCCCATCTCCTCCTCCCTGTCCAGAGGGACCCTGGTACCTGCTCCCCACATGAGTTCACAACCTCCTGCCTCAGTTTCCCCATCTGCACCGGGGGGGCTATGCTCTGTTGACAGAGGATGCCAGCAGGGTCTCTAACCTGACCCCTCACTTACGACTGGGACAGGGCTTTCTCTACTCTCCTCCTTCCCAGCCCCTCCTTCTGCAGGGTGCTGCCACCCAGGGAGGGGGGCAGGTTTGGCTCCCAAGGTCACCGGACAGATGGGGCTGGGGGCAGACACCCCAGCCCTCATGCCCAGCCAGCCCTCCCAACCACCCCCTCCAGGTCCTGGCTACCCCCTGGGGCTCGCCTGCCCCCCAAATGTCCCCCTACCCCCACCCTCCCCAAAAAGCAAATATCCAGGGAGATGTGCTCCGCGCTGCAGCTCTGCCGGTGGCACTGGCAGCTGAGCAGAGCAGACTGCAGCACGGCCGTTACGTAAGCCCAAGCCGGGCTCCGGGGATGTAGGACACCGGGGTTATCCCCCAGCCCGCCTGGGGGCTGCCACCCCCACCCTGCCTTGGTGCCGGGGCTCACAGAGCATGGGGGGACCCCCACCGACTCAGCCCATGCTGTAAGGGGTGTAGGGGGTCTTGGGGTGGCCCTGGGGGTTGCTGTGGCCCTGCCATGGGACACACGGTGGTGGCAGGTGGCAGCAGCGGAGGGACATAAATGGGCAGGAGGGTTGCATTGCTGTGGGGCAGGCGATGGGGTGGGACGGGGCTGGGAGGCTGCGGGTGCTGCACCCACATCCCACTGAGTCCATCTGCAGCCCTCAGCCACGACTTTACCGGGGCTCACCCATGCAAGTGAGAGTGCAGGGACAGAGCTGGGTGGCCGGGTTGTGACTCCTGGGTTGTGCCCCCCTCGGGGTGACTGATGGAGCAGGATGAATGCAGCCGGGGCAAAGGATCCCGGCCTCTTTTCCAGCCTGCTATGGCTACGTCCTCATCCTCACATCTCTAGAGGGTCAGCCTTCCTGGGGTCAGCATCCTCAGCATTAGCATCCCTGGGACAGCATCCCTGTGGTCAACCTCCTTGGGACCAGCATTCCTGGGAACAGCAGCCTTGGCATTAGCATCCCTAGGTCGGCATCCTTAAGGAGAGCATCCCTGGTGCCTCCAGCACAGTCTGGGGAGCCAGGATCAGGGCTTCCCAGAGCTAAAGGGGAGATCCGTCCCCTGTGGGACAGCCCCAGCATCACCTACCCTGCAGCCCTGCGGGGAAGCGGAGGTGAGAGGTGGCACAGCCGGCATCACCCATCCGCGAAGCACCTGTGCCCTGTCCGGCAGCATGGCGAGCAGGCAGGCAGCACCGGCAACACCGGAGCTCCCCTGGGACCAAGCCCTACCCTGGCTAATGGACTGGTGGGGGCCTGGCAGCATCCCCTGCCAAGGTGCGGGATGGGGACAGGGATGGGGAATCCATGCCCCCCCCAGCCACGTGGCTTCTCTCTGGCTTTCTGCCAGGCATAGTCTGGATCTGGCCATTTCTGTCTGGGGGTGAGGGAAAAAAAAAAAGCCCAAGCTAAGGCTCCTGGCAATAGGAGACACCAGAACAGAGAATTAATGTTAATTAATTCATAATGACGCTGAGATAGTGATACCAGATGCTTCGAAAGTCCAACGGGGGAATCTGAAAGAGCTTTGCAAAAAACTGTCGCCCACTGGCAGTCCTGCCTTGCTGCAAGCTGGGAACGAGGGAGTGAGCTGGGAACCAGGATCAAGCTGGGAACCAGGATCCAGCTGGGACCAAAGGATCGAGCTGGGACTGAAGGACCAAGCTAGAACAGAGGAACAAGCTAGGAACAAGCCAGGAATGGTGAAAGAGGGCCATGTCCCAGGGAGGTGACAAGTCCACAGTCACCCAGAGCCGTGGGGAGCAAGCACTGGGCCCCCCCAGCCACCTGCCACCCCACTCCCACCTTTCTCCCTCCCACCCCAACTCAGAAACTGGAGTGGGGCCGGGGCGGCAAGGCACCCACCGTGCTCTGCTCCCCAGGGTACAGGGGCTCTCTGAGCACCTTAATGCTTATTTTTTCTCTCCTTTCCTCCATTTCAGTACACTGGGTGCAGGGCAGCCGGACAGGTGGGCACTGGGGCACCCAGGGACCCTCAGGGGGGATGGAGGGACAGGCTCATGGTCTGGGATGGGGACACAGGTCCTTTGCCAGCTGGTGTCCCCACGCCTGGAGGACAATTCCCTGCTCCTGCAGCGAGTTGGCACCACAAGGAACGGGTGCAAGCAGGGCTGGTTTCTCCCTTCTCATCCATGAGAGCCAGCCCTTGCCCTGCACTGTCAAACCCAAACAGGGCTGGACCTTAGCCAAGGCGTGCAGAATTGCCTAGAAAGTCACTTGAGCCCAGGTGCCACCTCCCCAGGGCTGGGGACCCCAGAGCCAGCTCCAGGAAAGATGTACCTATGAACTCTGCAGAAACCACAGACAAACCCCTGGGCTTGGAGCCATTCACCACCCCGGCCCTCCCAGCCAGTGGGGGGATTATGCTCTCCCCCCCGCCCCAGTGATACAACAATGCCTGCACCCAGAGGTGACCCCCAAAACAGGGGCTAAGGGAGGTGGCCGAGGTCACGCAGGGCCCGGCAGTGGCGGAGCAGGATGGCACGGCATGGTCAGGGCACAGCACTGCCATCGCTGCTTACATAAGGTGCCCGCTCCGTGTGCCATGCGCCCGAGCGGTGACGGGAAGGGGGGACTGATCCATCCCTCCAGCAATCCCTCATAGTGACAGTGCTCCCGCTCTTTCTAGAGTCAGCATCCTCAAAACTGCCAACCCATCCTCTTTCCTACCCACACAGAGGTTGGGTGAGGTTCCCATGTCTCTCAAGCACATTTACACCCTAAAACCTGACACCAATTGGGAGAAAATGCCAGGTTTAAGTTCGCCGTGCAGTTCCCCCAACAGCTCCTCCAAAGTTTATCTTCAGCAGGGAATGGTTCCCACCGCACTGCCCGTGAAGCCGCCCCTGCAGCCTTAGCCAGCTGACGGGGAGAGGGGGGGACCCACGGCGAGCCGCAGCCGTGCCCGGAGCATCGCGGAGCACCGTGGCACCATGCGGTGCGGCCGGGGGGAACACCGCCATCCCGCCCTGGCTGGTCCCGGGAGACTCGCCATAACCCGGGGTCACTTCAGGGCTCAGAAAAAATCCACCTTGACTTTGTAGGTAAAGCAACTCTTTTGGGTAAAGAGCAGCAGAGGCGATACAGGATTTCAAAGTGTGTCGTAGATCAGAGGCAAGAAATAAAGTGGCCTTTAAGGTGCCTTCCCCAGCAAAGCCGGTGTTTTATTAAGCCTATCCGGCACGGATGGGAACACTTGCTGTTATTCCAGGCCTGAAAGGAACAGGCGAGGATTTTTAAATTTTTTTTATTTAGTCTTGTTTTCATTATTTTCTGGTGGCTTCATTGCTTTGTGCTCACACAAAGGGAATTTCACCTGCTGTTCAGAACAAAAGGCCCCGGAAAGTTTTGCGGAGAAGGGGACGAAGGGAAGGAGCTTTATAGAAGCAAAACGAGTTGTTGCAGGGTTTGGGTTTTTTTCGCAGTGAGCTGTAAAAAATCCCCAGCTCTTTGGTGCTTGAGGGAGAACCTGGCACTGGCTTGTGAGTCCCCTGTCCCCACCTGTGTCACCCCCGGGCTGGGAGCAGGGAGGTCTCACAGCCCTTATGAGACTGGGGTTGATTTGGGGTGCAGAGGGGGCCATGGGAAGGCAACGGGATCGCTTCCCATCCTTTTTGCACGCAAGCAAAGTCATCGCCGTGCTTTCTAAGAACAGGAAAGAAAAAAATCCAGCTCTCGCTTGCCGACACCACTGCAAAACAGGTGGTTCAAAATCACAAGGGAGCGGGGGAGAAAAACCCCTATTTGGTGATTTTGTGCTCATATTCGCTGCAAAACTGTCTGGGCACGAATGCTGCTAAATACACACCATTTCCCCTCTAACACTCTTTGCTCTATAATTAAGAGAGACTTCTAAAAATACAAATAGCCTCAAGCACCCAGAGAAGGCGTGCAGGTGCTGCTAACTGGAGGCACTTTAGCACAGCTCATTTTCTGGACAATTTTACTAGCCTGGCTCACGCTCCGTGCCGATACTATTACAGTGATGCAATTATGCTGCTGCTGTCATTGTCGGCTTGCTTTGCTATTTTCCCTGCGCTTTGCAGTTTGCCTTCGAAGCACACACACACACACACACACACACACACACACACACACACACACCCCGCAGCTCCTGGATTCACCCCAGGCGTGCCCCTGGCATGGGGCAGGCAGGTCCAGGTGGCCAGGAATAAGAGGGTCACACGAGCATGCATCGCACACACGCGTGCATACACATGTGCGCACATACATCAGGGCATAACCCGCACGGGCATTTCCAAAACCAGCCGGTGTGCAAAAGTTTTGGCTGAGAAAGCGAGCTGGCTGGGGGAAGCGAGCGGGGGCGAGCAGAAGCGAGCGGAGGCGAACGGGAGCCCAGCGAGGCACCGGCGCTCCCCAAAAGGCAGCAGGAAACCCTCATCGTTGGCCATGGATGGAGGGGGCCCACGGCATTGGCACGGTGAGGGCGGTCAGCTTCGCGAAATCCCCTTCCCAAACCCGGCATTTCGGGCACGGGGGTGAGGGAGGGGGGAACTTCACCCCCGAGGCTGCCGCTGCGAAACTTCCCCATCTTATTTCTCCATTAGGGCTGCAATAGGTGGAAGTGATTGACTCACTATGAGACTGCTGTTTTTGCCTCTGACTTGAGATTAAGACGGAGCTGGAGGAGTGGAGGAGCTGTCGCGCCGGCTCTCTGGCAGGCAAACGCCGGAGCCGTCACTTACCTCTCACTGCATCCAGCCCCCCCCGGCCGTGGGGCTGCGGGTCCTGGAGAGTTAGCTGGCAGGGGACCCCAGATCCACTCGGGTTTCTCCCAGGACCGACGTTCGGCTGCTGCTTCTTAGGCACAGACCCAACCCCTCCATTCCAACCACAGGGGAAAAAAAAATATATCTTCTTCCAGAAGAAAAAATTAAATAAAAAAACAAGAGGGAGATTAAAAAAAAAAAAACCCACGTTTTTTCCTTGGTTCAGTTTCCCCCTGCTACCCCCAGGAGAAGAAAAGAAAAAAAAAGTAGATAAATCCCAGCAACCAAAAGATCCAGACTCAGGTGAATTTAGCTTCAAACTCCCTCTGCGCTTTCAGAGCCTTCACCCTCAAATGGGCTCTGGAAGATGCTGGGGGACCCATCGTCGCCAAAGTGTCATCAAATATCCTTCGGGCTCAACTCCGCTCCTGCCCAGGGAGGGTGGACTTCTTCCCTGCTCGCTGCGTGCTGTGGAGTTGGCAAGGACCTGCCTGTTTCAGCCTCAGCGTGGAGGGTGGGTGGGTTGGTTGGTTGATGTGGGTTGGTTTTCTTTTTTTTTTTTTCTCTCCGCTATTGGTTTTCTTGCTATCTGATCCTGAGCGAGCGCTGCAGCTTGCCGCTTCCCTGCTTTTTTTCCCCCAGCTCCCAGCCTTTTGACAGGGAATGAAACACAGACACCCAGTGAGACAGGCTCCGGCTTCTACAAAGCTCCACTCCCTCCTACCGCCTTTGTCCGCGAACAGCAACTACTCCAACTCTGCCCGTAGACACAAGTGAACCTCTGCATCAGCACTTTCCTAATGGCTGCTTCACCAGAGTCCTTCGGCCCTTCTTCTTCTTCCTCTCTTCCTCTCCTCCACCTTGATGGCTTCCGCTTGCTTTTTCTAGCCCGGCCCCAGCTCCGACAGCCACAACCGCGACGATGCAACAATCCTTTCCTGACGGATCCATCTCAGCTCCCCCGCGCCGGCTGCTGCGGTCGGGGGGTTGCGGCCCTGCAGTCCATCACCGTTCTTTCTGGGCGCCTTCCATGAAAAATCGATGGCGGGTACCGCGTCCCCAGAGGCTTCGCTCCGCTTTCGGCTGGCTTAAGGGGCAGGGTCTGCGTGTGCGGTGGGGAGCTGGGGCAGAGGGAGGGCTGGGAATTGAAGCCACTTCTTTTTATTGCAGGCGGGGATTTTATATTTTTTTTAAGATTGTTTGGAGTCCAAGTTTATTTCTTGGTGGTAAGCATTATTTTAAGCCAGTTGGGAGGCTTTGGGTGTCTCCAGGTCACCCTGTCCTTATAACAGCAAGGCCTTTTTGGAGAGGGTCAAAGTGAAACCCTGCTCCGGCAGCCCTTTCACCCCCACGGCAGAGGGATGCTGCAGTGGGCTCACAACCCTGGCTGGCTTCCAGCCAGAGGGAGATGCAAACCAGCTACCAACTGTAATTTTCGCCAGACTTCCTCCAAACTCAGTCGCCCGCAAGATCCCAGGGCTGCAGCCTGCTCCTTTTTTGGGGATTCGCGGGCTTTGTTAAAAAAAAAAAAATCACAGCCGGGAGACCTCCAGCCTCAACAGCGATGCTCAACACTGCTCAGTTTGGCTGTCATGCAACCAGCAGGTCACATAAAAACCATAAAGCCCCCCAGCTCCCAGCACACGAAGAGTTTGCCTCCCCACCTGCCCCATTTCCCTTCTGCATTGCCTCCCACTGCCTCCCAGCCTTCTCTTCACTCTTCTTCGTCTTCTGCCACGGGTTTGGGACCAACGATCCCTCCCTCTCCTCTCCTCTTCAGCAGCATCCAGGAGCAGTGACGCTTCTTTTCCCCAGCTCCCATCCTCTCCCCTGCACCGCAATGGGGCATCGTGCTTCCCCTCGCTGCTCCCAAGCCCCCCCGAACTCCAGATCATCTCAGGGCAATGCTTGCAGCGCTGCCTCCTCTCCCCTCTCCACGCTAGCTTGCCCCATAGCTCACCCCATTGCATCAACACCACAAACACTGAATTTTAACCAGCGCTTTGAAATCCCCAGATGAAAAGCGCTGTAGGGCCTTGGTCTGGCAGCGGTACGCCTAAAACCCCACGGATGCTCAGCTAACAGCAACGGATTCGGGTTTTGCAGATCAGAGGGGACACCAGCCCGCACGCCGGGCACGGTGGTCATGAGCACGACTACCCAGGGAACCAAGGGGCGACCGTCAGTGTCCTAACCCCAAACCACTGTTCCCTTCTGCCTGTCGGGCAGCCCCTCACACCCTGGCTTGCTCCTCTCTGCGGGCTCCTCTCCTGCCATCCCACCATGCTCATTGATTGTAGAAAGCTTTCCGAATCCCACCGCCCCAGCCCCGGTGCCCAGCCGCCAGCTCCCGGCTACCCACATGCAGTCTCCCGGCTCCCTCCACTCCCTCCAGCAGTAAATATAATTAACGCGCCGGGCAGCCCGGAAATTGGCTGCAGGGCTGGGGCGGGCGGCTGGCCATGGGCCAAGGCTGGGCAGGGAGGCACCACCAGGGTTGGGGGAGCTGCTGTGGGGACCCCAGCCCTGACCCCCGCCTTGCCTGCCGCTCCCCGGCACGGTGCTCTGCCGGGGCTGCCAGCGGCTGCCAATTTTGGGCTGTGTGAGCAGGGTGTTTATCCAGCAAAGTGGCAAGTGGGAGAGGTTTGGGGTTTGTATGCGGGGGGGGAGGCATGGGCACCCTGGGGGGGCTGCAGCCCTTGGAACTGGCTGGGAGGACAGAAGGGAGATGGGAAGCCAGAACTGGTGAGGCTGGTGTTCCCATCACCCTCCCTGGTTTGCTATGGGAAATGCGAAGGAATAGCCTGGGATTTCCATCCCAGCCATCCCCAGCGTTCCCTCTGATCTGAGGGAGCAGAGAGGTTCCCCATGTTTTTGCCATCGGCTCTCGGCACCGCTGCCTTGGGGCTGGGGAGAGCCATGGGGAAACCCATTGCTCCCAGTGCACCCATCTGGGGAGGTGCAGGACTGCAGCCCTGGGGATCCCTGTGGCCCCCGTGGGCTCTTAGCTGGGGAATACCTCTGGTGAGGATCTGGCCTCACCCTGCAGTCAGACCAGCTTCAGCCACTTGCTTAGGAGCCGTCAAAGCGAGGGAAGGAGGGCAAAGCAAAAGGGTGCACCCCGGCAGGGTCTCCAGCATGCCCCTTCCCAGCGCCTGCAGCACGGCTGTGCGGGGCCACGAGCAAGTCAGCGCAGAGCCATTAAGGCTAATTTAATCAAGACGGATGGCCCAATTGGAGGGCTGCCGCCCATAAATCCCATGCTCGCACTGCATTAGTGTCAGGGCTGCTGGAGGAAGAGGCCGAGGGGGAGGCGCGGGGGGAGTGGGGCCAGGGAAACGTGCTAAGTCACCCGTCCTCCTGATGGCACCGGGTCGCTTGGACTGGGTGCCACCACCTGAGTGCGCTCCCCATCCCGTGGTGAGCAGCCTGACCCTGGGGACATGGCCCACCGTCTTCCAGCCCCTCCAAAAGCACGCCAGCTGGAGAGGGTGGGATTTCGAGCAACCTGGTTTTGCTGAACCCCAAAAGGTGCAGGGTTGTTCACAAATCCCCCCCACCAAGGCAGGGTTTTGCTCCCATGGGAATCTCCGCCGCTCGCTCCAAGGGGTTTTGCAGCAGGAGGGAGATGGGGTGCTGGGGGAAATAGGCTTGAAGCCCCGTGGTAAATCACAGTGTGATAACTGGGACTCGAACATACAAGCTGAGAAAGACCCAAGGCTGATGGATGCAGCATCAACCCGAGAGCCCAGCCGAGACAGCCCAAACTCAAGCCATGCCAGCCTACCACAGGGCTGTGGGACATCCCTGTGGGATGCCACTTCCACTCTCCAAGAACCCCGCTCCCTTCCCACCTTTGCTCCTAGAAAGGCCATTTTTGGGCTCAGGGTTGCCATCTGATGACCCAAACTCAGCCGTCCCCATCCACTGAGCACAGGCAGCGGGAGACACGCGTGTCACTGCACCACACAAGCCGAGTCAGGAAATAAGCTCTCATCTATCAAAGTTAAAAATAGCCATTATCTTTGCCATTAACACACCTTGCCCCTGACTCTCCGGCCAAGCTGGCTCCCGTCTTACCGTCCACCTGCACGCCGAGGCCACCGTGCTCCCGGCCGAAAAACCGGCCATGGGGAGGGGACCGAATGGCTGCCGCCATCTGCTCCAGGCGCTGGCATTGCCCTCGGTGTGGGATGCTGGCTCTGCGAGGCCACGCTGTTGGCCGGCACGGCCATATGGAGGGCCAAGTCCTGGTGGGTTTCGGGAAGACAGCGGGCCAGGGGCTGCGGCAGACGGATGGGAGGACGGCGTGGGTTTGTGGACATTGCTCTGGCTCCCAGAGCGCTCCCAGAGACTGCGTGGTCACCCAGCAAGGGAGAAAACAGGGGTGCTGGCCCAGTGCAGAAGAAAAGGTACTTGTGTGATAGGGATGGGATCTGGGGGATCTCAGCCTGGGAGAGCTGCTGTGGACATCAAGGAGCTGTTGAATGATGGAGAGATGGGTGCTCAGACCTAGTGTCCACATCCAGAGCACCTTGAGGGCTATGCCAGCAGCTGGTTAGCAGGGAGCACAACCGAAATAGCTTAGGGAAGCTGAACTCAGGGCACGAGGAGTGATGAACTGTGGCACTGCCATAGATTCATCTGGAAAAAGGAGAGTGCACAGCCCTGAGCACCTCTGTTTTCTGGCTGTGCTTCAGTGTGGCCAGGAGGGAGGGTGGGCAGGGAAGGAGCCGGACTGCCGGCAGGAGGAGCACGGCGGCCGAGGTCAGTGCTTGCGGTGCTTTTATGAGACCACGCACAAGGTCCCAGGGACCAGAAAATGCTGATGGGGACAAGAATTTGTCACCACCGTGCAAGGGTGCGGAGCAGATCTCCGCAGGCTGGGTGCGAGTGGCATCATGCCCAGCAGGTCCGGCTCCCTGGACTCAGCACCTTTGCATCCTCTTGCCCAGGAAAGAAAAGCAAAGGCAGGATTGGGCCTAAGAACCATCAGCCAGGAGCAGCAATCTGTCCCATGAAAAGCCATGGAGCAGGTGAGCCATTTCTCCCCCAAAATGGCTAGCACTGGAAAAAAGACATTTGTATTTCTGCCAGCCGACAAAATGAGACACCACTTGTAGCCAATGAAACTCTGCAGATTTTGCTAATAAAGGATTGCTCCTTCCAGCTGGATTCCAGCCCCAGCCAAGATGCGGACACTGGCAGCATCAGCCGTCGCATCCCAGCACTGGTGTCCCTAAGTGGGCCGGCCCCGTGCCATGCCGCGGGTTCAGGCTCCTGCAAATCCAAGCACTGCCCCATGGCTGGGACACAGCTCCCATGCTGAGGTTTGCTCCTACCTTTTGGACCCCTGTGCTTGCTGTGGGGACCGTGCTGCTGGGATTGCACCGCGTCCCTTGGGAGACTCTAACACATCTTGGGAAATTTTCCCTTTCTATTCAACTTAATTGCACCCATTAGAGCTTGTTTCAGCAGGATCCCGAGGGGATATCGCTCCCCAGCATCCTCCTCTGACTCTTCCTCTGCTTCTCCCCTCCTTCATGCGCACAACGCTCACCTCAGGGAGGCTCATCCTTGCTCCACCATGAGCAACGGTGGTCCAAGCAATCATATCCTCCATAAAACATGACCCTACACCACCCTAGTTGATGGTGTGTACCTTTTCCAAGTGGTCACAATACTCTTTTTAGGACTTCCAAGGTACTGACCCTGTCTCACTGCATACCCAGGCCCAGGCCACGTCTGTGGGACAAACACTTGAGGAGACCTTGGCTGGTGCATTGGACTGTGGCCAGAGGTGGGAGCCTGCTCCTTACTGGCAGCTGAAGAGCAGAAAAAGAGCTAGTTTGGGAAAACCACGTGCCCTTAGCACGCCACCACCCCGAGATCAAGGCAGAGGCTATGTCACGCCGGGATCCTGCCCAGAAAATATAGGACAAAGCAGGAGGCAAGAAGCTTATCTGCTGCTGTCGTGACCCGCGGTGTTTGGGGGGAGGATTTGGGGCAGCAGATGGGATTTCCTAGACCTTGTGCGTAAGCCCAGTGCTAGTTCCACGTCCTGGGCCAGCTGGGATGAGCACAGCTTTGGCTTTTTACCATGGGATGCTCCAAAAGGAACGGTGAAGGGCAGCTCTCCTGAGCTGCCCACAGTGCCCATAGCACCCGGGAGAAACCATCAATCCCATTTCTGCTCTCTTCACTCCACCACCAGCGCTCAGCTCCCCTTTCCCTCACCCACAGGGTGGATTATTTTAGGACAGGGAGGAGGAAAGAGCAGCAGCAACCAGCCAACCGATGGCTGCTCACAGCAGAGCCCAAGCAGGCTGGACATGCCAGGGGTCAGACAGGGACCTCATAACCCAGAGGCTTTCCCAAAGGGCTTGCTGCAGCCGGAGAGCCCAACTGGCTTCTTACATAAATGACCTCAGGGCAGCGCCTCTGAGACCACCAGACCAGGCAGCAGATGCTCCAAGGCAAAATCCACCCTGTCCTGAGCAGACGTCACCTAATCAGCACATTGGCTTCTTCCCAAGGCGGTCTTGGGGCACACAGTAAATATCTTATATAAGCACCTCTGTCCTGGGGTCAGATCCCGTTCAGCCTTGACATACAGTGATGTCCTCCCGGAGAGAGGCACAAGAGGTGGCCTGAGGGGCCAGAAGGGGCTTTCCCCAGCATGAACCTGTTATATGGTTGTAGAACCCCTCGGTGACCCATCTCCATAGCTTTACCAGAGAAACCCTGGTGTATGGAGAAGAGCTACAGCTGTCTGGCTAGACATTAAGTCCCTTCTCTGATGGAGACATCACACCAAGCCAGGAGACCTCTGCCAGCACTCAGCTCTCACCACTTGGGAAGTTTCAGATGCCAGTCTCCTCTGTTGCAGGTTAGCCCCCAAATCTCTCAGTACGGCTGGAGGCACAACAGAAGTCCTTCCTCTTTGTCCCAAGCAGCCTCCTGGGGCCCACTGGAGTTGGGAGGCTGGACAGAGCCGGGGGTAAAAGCAACTGGGCTGGGGCATTAGCAGGCTGAAGCAGATAACCTGTGAGCATCTACAGCACTCAAACTGTCAGCGCTAGCTTTCACTCCAGGCTGTTCAATGAGGTGAAAACTGAGGCAGGGGCTGTACTGGCAGATGCTAATTCCTCCCTCAGTATCCTCTCTCTGGGCTCACACCTCCAGGGGATTTACCCACGTGGCTGCACAGGGTTTTTGGTCAAAAAAAAAACCCCAAGTGGGCTTGAGCCTCACTATTGCCTTTACCTGCCACCACCAGCCTCAGGGGACTTGCCCATCCATGGGACATCGCCTTTCTGCCAAACCAGATCACACACAAGCACGGTGGGTTCAGACATCAGCAGGAGGATGCTCGGAGGCACGGGCAGCAAACAGCTGAAGGAGCAGACAGGACACGACCTGCCCCTCTGCCTGCCGCAGCCTCCCTGCTCCTTTTTGACAAGTCGCTTAAATGCTGTGGCCACCAACAACCCCGTCCCCGTCTTTCACAAGAGGCATTTCACACCAGCCTTTGCTGCTAAATAAAGCAGCCCGAGCATTAATCTCACCACCCAGGCTCCCTGGGGCAGTCCTGGACAAGGAGCAAGGTTAAACTTATCCCTGCAGAAGCGGCACCAGCAGCTTCTCCATCAGCACTGCTGCCCCAGGCTGAGCTGGCCATGCCACCGCTGGCCACGGGCTTGAGCAAAAAATAGAGTCGGATGGAGAATTTGGGTCTCTGTCGCTGCAGCTGGCAGAGCGGAACGCATCAGCAAATATTTGTGCTCTCCTGTTGTTGGCAAGGCCTCTTTGCCCCACTGCTGCCTGCTCACAGGCAGCTCTCAGGGTTTGGGAAAGGGCAAACGGATCCGTCTGGCAGCTGCCTGTGGCAGCCACAGCCCTCAGACCTGGGGTACGGCAACAAATATAAAACCTTAACAAATTGCTCAAGTCCTGTCCCCAAGCATGCAGCATTGAGTGCCATTGGGCAGCTGCAGATGCCAGAAGCAAGTGCTCAAACTTTGCAAACAGAGTTGAAGAAACAGACAAAACCAGCACAAAAATCCCAGTTTTTATCCTCCGCTCAAAGCCACGGGCAAGACCCACACCAGACACCTGGGCTGTGTCAGGGAAGCAAGGACAGCAAGAGGGCGGTCTGAAAGAGAGAGCTGTATTTTAGGAAGATAACAGGGATCAGCTGCCTGTGACCAGTATTCAGAGGGTGGGGGCTTGGAAAACAAGAGTTTAGTGGTGCCCAGAGTGGGGCAGATGAAGGGTTGAGCTATTCTTTGGCTTGTTGAGCAAAAGAAAAGTGTACATTCAGATGGGAACAAATTATTTTTAAGTGAAGGACAAAATTATAAAGGTTTTTTCCATGAGGCTCAAAACAGTTTGCTCAATCCAAGATGAACCAGCTTCTCACCAGGCTATTGCACCCATTTGTAAAATCACAGTTCTCTAGATTAGTTAAAAGGCATTTTCCAGACCAGAAAAGGCAAAACCCCATTTAAAAAATAAATTAATCTCCAAACAGGGTATTCTGACTATTGATGAAACAAAAACTTCACATTTCTGAAAGCAGAGGTGAAGCACCGTGGTCTTCTCGGATGTCTCCCTCCCCCATTTTGTGCAATCACATGTATTTTCCAAACGCCGTGTGAGCTTGGGATCAGCGCCAGCCTCTGCAGCGGCGGTGCTGAGCACACACAGCTGCCGGCACACGCCGGATCAAAGCCGCAGTTCGGCCATAGGGGCAGAGCACCCAGCAAAGCCGAGGGCAGGGAGCTTGTAAAGGGGTGGGAAAAGGCTCTTTCCCTTTTCCTGGGGTATTCGTCCCTCTGGGGTGAATCAGGGAATCCCATTTGCGATGTGGGTTTTGCACGACAGATCACATCGGGTGATACCTGCTGCTCCCAGATGCTCCAATTCAATGACTTGCAAAGACCAGGGAGGGATAATTCCCACACGGAGCTGTTGCAGATTGTCTTATAACCCTCCTTTTCAGAGGGGACCTCACCCTCCTACCATGCACAAGGCAGCACGGGCACCTCGCATGGGGACAGCAAGCATGTGAAGCAAGGAGCATCGTGTAACTGAGGTGTAGCACCCAGAGAAGGTGTGATCCAGGTCCCTGGGAGAACAGGAAAGTCCTCCCTCTGCTACAGCAGCCTGTGCCTTAAATTCAGCCCCACTGGGCTGGTAAATTGGCTGTGACCAGGTATATATTCACATGTGAGAACAGAAAAATATATATGGTCTTCCGTAAGGACTGCAGCCAGCATGCTGGGTCTGCCTGCCATGCCAGGCACTCTGCATTTCTCATCAAGGATGCTTCTTTAGAATTTCTTGAGTTTTTTTCCTCTCTTTCCCTCCATTCTGGATAATAAAAGACAAAGCAGCAAAGGGCTTCTTGGAGCCCAGCCCCAAGGGACCAGGACCCCCAAACCCCCTCATCTCCCTTGACATAAGGGAGTTTCCCAGTGTAAATTTTTGGGTTGGTTTATCAGGGATCAAGCTGTGCCTCTCCCCAGGGGATCTTCTACCTCTGCTCCATTAAAGAAAAAAAGAAAGTTTTTAAAACCCCAGTGTTTAACAAGACAGCTGCAGGGAGGCTACTTGACTGATTGAGTTTTTACCTGGCCCTTACAGGCAAGCTAAGGTACTTAACATAGAAATGAGGTTTAGTCACAGCAAGGCATTTGGGATTAGAGTTGGCTGGAGAAACTCTGATGGAACCACATGCCTCCAGAATATGCACTCCTGTCAAAATTGAAATGCTTTGTGAGATTGAAAAGGTTTAGCCAGAAGTTCATTTTCTAAAGAAAATCAGAAAGTGGGTACAAGAAAATATGTTGAATGAAAAAAATGTGTTTTCTTTTGAGCCATGCTGGTGTGTATGTTGTTGGGGAGGTTTTTTGTTTCTTTTTCTGTCATGCATTACTCAGGGAGGAACCTGAAGAACTGTTTTCTCACTAATGACAAATTTACCCAAACTCAGCAATTCCCCACTTCCTGCTGGCTTACAAGCTGGTAGCCCTGAAGACATTTATGACTCTGCAAGAGATGCTTGCCATTGGACTCCAAGGCCAGTGTGACTCGACAAAAAAACATGCTATCAAACCCACCTGGAGTGAGCCTGGGGAGGCAAGGAAAGCCCAGCAGGACCTGAGCAGGCAGCGTAATTGCAAACAGAGCAGCAATGATCTTCGCTAAGGCAAGTCCACAGCAGCAATTGGGAATTTCTCACCCCAACCCCACACCTTTTGGGGAGCATCATCCCACTGGAAAGCAGCAGAAGGGATGGGGAAGCCCTTCAGTATGGAGAAGATGGGCAAATGACTTGACTTCCAGGATGACAGAGCCTGGGTTTCTGCACGCCCGTTGGTTTCCATTTCCAAAAGGTTCCTCTGCCAAAATCCAACATCATTCCTGTTGGGTAAACCTGTTACTTGAGACTTTTGGCAAATGCTCGTGCTCCTGGGTCAGCCAGGTAAAATATCATGGTCAGGTTTTTATCAGGAGGTGAGGATCTCTACTTGGCTCAGACTCATGCTGGGTTTTTGGGCCCCAGTTTGAGCATCGGTGGGGAGCGACGATGGCCTGGGCTTCTCCTCCTCCAAGACAGCACCTTAAGCACTGCCCACTTACCAGGTAGGAGAAGGAACACTGAGATTTCAGGGTGCTGAAGCCAGCAGCAACCCCCAGAGCAACCACATGGGTTTTGCACAGCCCTTCCCTAGAATCACAGCCCATGAAGGGCTGCAGCCACCTCCATGCTTATTTAGCAGATGCCAACAGCCTCCTTTGCTCAGCTCTGGGAAGTAGAGACTCCAAACCCCTGGAGATAACACTTCCCATCAGGCTGCCACAGCTTCTTCGGGGTGTTTCAGCAGTCCTGCCTGAAGCAGATAAGCTCAGAGGAGACGCCTGTCCAATGGCAGGAGCTGCAGGCAGAACTGCTGGACCCAGCCACAACAAGGGACCCCAGCTATAGCACAAATTACAGCCCATTATCACAACAAAACCCCTTCCCCAGGCTGTGGGGGGACTGCAAGCTATATGAGCAGGTTTTGGGGGGAACAACTAACAGCCCGTGATCCAAGGGAGCAAATTCAGAGTTGTCCTCCAGCCCCGTTAGCCACTCACCACCATTCAAAACCAAGGATGGTTTGTGCCGGATCTCAGGCCGGGAGATGTCCACGAACCTCTGACTACTACCCCTGTAAACCCAGCTGTGTGCCCAGCCACTCAAATCAAGCAGTGTTGGGGGGGTGTTGTTTTTATCCCCCCCTCCCCTTGCTTTGGGATAAGAGGACCTTTATAAATGACTTCCGCTTAATCTCATTGCCAAGCGGACATCACTGGCTTCTGCTGTCACACCATGCTCTGAAGACAGATAGAGTTTTCTGCCCGGGCTTAAAAAGAACATTGTTTGCAGAACAGAGCGAACAACATGTGAAAAGGAGAAGGAGAAGGGAAAAAAAAAAAAAAAATAATGAGATCTGTGATGTTTGCTGGAAGAAAAACCCGCTCGTTTGTTTGGAAGAGGATTCTCAGCACGTACAATTTCAGGAACAAAAAGAGATGCTTGTTCTCCACTGTGTTTGTGGGAAGAGTCCTGTAAATACTCAGGGGTGTTTGTGCTGTAGAGAAGATCACCTACCTGCCTCCAGAAACTGCTCCCAGCACCCCCAAAATCACTGCTGAGGGGTCCATCCCTCACACAGCCCTGCAGGTCTGGACCCTGAGCCCTTCCCTTTATATTCAGTAGAAAACAAACAGCCTGTTCAAATAGAAGTAACTGCAACAATAAAATTCCTTTGGGTAGAAGTTTTGGGAAGAAGCACGGCTCCATCTGACCTTGCTGGTACTCAATGAGATGTAGGTCAAATATTTTAATTGCCAAGTCACTAATCCCCCACGTGCAGCATTTCAATATTTGTATTGCTGCAGACTTATTGCCTTCTGAAGCCGCGGGGGGAAAGAAATAGCTGCCTGGATTGATGGGCTAGTAATTTCTGCCAAAATACGGTGCTGGATACAACTGCTCAGGATGAATGGTTGTGACTGCAGGGAGAAGCGAGCAGAGCAGGGGGGAGTTGCTGCTCCACCAGCTGCATTTCTGGTTGGATTCAAAGCTTTTGCCACCTTCCCAAAACAACGGCTGCATCCCCTAGCATCCAAGCACAACCGTCCCGACCTACACAGGCAGCACATCCAGCCCAAATACACCCTTCAAACCTACCCTCTCCCATCACCATTGGGAAACTCAGAGCAAAACAGTCATTTTATTTTGATAAGCAACCAGACAGCAAACCAGCCCCACCAGTGTGAGCTCCTGCAAGCTCACCAGGGCACTCACCAGGGCTCGCACACCTGCAATGCAGCCACCTCCAGGCTGCAGCACTCGCTGCAACCCAAGACATCTTCAGCAAGGAGAGGACTTGCAAATTGCATTGATGCTCCCCAAGGAATTTGAAGAGTTGGAGGGCAATTACTCATGATGGAATTTGGCTTGCACAAAAAATACTACAGCAGGAGTCACGGCTCCTGGGTCATGCAGGGACAGGCAGGAGGGAAGAGGACCCTGAATCACCAGTTCCAGACCCTGCCATCACCAGCAACCACGTTGCATAATCCAATTCAGAAATCTATAATGGTAATCTTGAAATTAGCTCCATTTTCTAACCCCCGCCGCTGCTGGCATCCCGCTCTGTAGCTGCCTCCTTCCAACAGCACTGAGGATGCTCCACTCCAGGCATGCCCCCCTCAGGCTGCGCTTCCCCAGGTGTCGGGGCACACAGAGGTCCCACACGGGCACCCATCGCCTCGGGGCTGGTTTCCCAGCTAGGCACAGCTAGCGTTAGCTCAGTGACAGCATCTCTAGAGAGGAAAGAAAACAAGGGGGGTGGGGGTGGGATGCAGCATAGAAAACATTGCATTTTCAGGCTAGAATTAAAAGGTCAATTACTTTATAATCTCTCCAGTACAGGAATGGTCTTGCTCGTTCAAACAGGGCTTAACAAGACAAGGTCCTGGCCCAGAATAGAGACGTTGTTGCAGACCTGCGAGCAAATAATAAATTCTGATGAAGACAGAGGTTACGTCATTAAAATGGAGCGGGCTGGATTCTGCCCTTACATCTACCCCTGTAAATCCCAGACAAAGGATTTTCTAGATTACGTATGCACATTCCTTTCCCCTCTGCTTCATCAAATAATACACAGTGCCCGTTTCCCAGCGTATGCCGGAGCACTCGCCCCAGGCATGCAACGAGCGGGCAGCCCTCCGGGACAGCTGGTGCTCTGGTCCTCGGGGCTATCCAGGGAAGAAGATACCCTGGGGAAAGAAAGGGGGGTTGGGG